>CAUYQV010119183.1:0-38336 GCA_963574575.1 Galagoides demidoff
CCTGGGTAGAGTGCCATAGCATCACAGCTCATAGCAACCTCCAACTCCTGGGCTCAAGCGAGTCTCCTGCCTCCGCCTCCCAAGTAGCTGGGACCACAGGCGCCCGCCACAACGCCTGACCATTTTTTGGTTGCAGCCATCTTTGTTGTTTGGCGGGCCCGGGCTGGGGATTCGAACCCGCCACCTTAGGTGTACGTGGCTGGCACCTTAGCCGATTGAGCCACAGGCGCTGAGCCTTGATCTCGGTCTTGACTTCAGTCTTCCAGGGTGAGTTTGTGATTTTTCCAAAGTGACCTGTTCCCACCATCCCAGCCCCTACAGAGCCAGAGAAATGAGGCCAGAGCCTGCCTCCCCCACTTCCGCACACCCTGCTGAGGAGTGAGGGCAGCAAAGGAAGTGATGGCCACAGGGTGCTCAGCCCTCTGCCCTCTGGATGGCTGCTCTCACAGCCGGGCTGGAGGGAATCCTGTGGCTTTGTGGTTCCTGGGTGTCCCAGCCTGGTCTGGGGCAAGAGGCAACAGTAAGAAGGCAGCACTTTGTCTTTGCCCTTGAGTGTACACGGGGTGGTTATTCGATATCTGGTGTGGTGGGTGAGAGAGGGGAAGACATGAGAGTTCACAGAAGGTGGGACGTGGATGTCATCTAGACCAACTTCCTCACTGGGACACAAAGGCTCAGAAAGGGAAAGAGACTTGCCTGTGACCACACAGTGAGTTAGAGGTCAGGATGTAGACCTTGATCTCTGAACTTCTCATCCAGCTTACTTTCTGGTTAAGTTATAGGTTTTGGAGCCAGCTAGCCCCGTAGCTTCTAGTCCCAGCTCGGTCACTTAGTCCCAGCTGGGTGAGCTTCAGCAAGTGGCCATCTCTGTAAATGGGATGATGGTAACACCTTTCTGAAAGTGGGGTTGTGGCAAGTGGTTGATGTAATTTATGACAAGTTGTAAAGCTCAGAGGACAGTGAACATAGTGGGTACTCAGGAGGTGGGGGCTGTCATTGCCATGTAGATTCTTGGGGAGCACAGGGAAGTCTGTGGGGTCAACTGTGCTGCTTTCTGGACGTAGTTAGGGAGGGAGGAAGTTCTTGTCATTGGCCCATCTCTCTGCTACTTGTTTATTTTATTGCCCCATTATGGTTGGGGGGACCTTAATTGCCAGCACGCCCCCCCACACACACTACCCCAACGTGTAGACACACACATATACATACACACATACAGCCCAGGTGGGGTGGAGCTGCGCTGTCTGCCTCCAGCTCAAATCGTGGGGAGGAGGCAGACAGGCCCAAGGTAGAGAACTGGGTGCTCACCCACTTTCCACACAGGCTCCCTACTGTGCACCCACCAATACCTGTTTGTGCAGTGTGACCTAGTGGATGAGACCAGGGGCCATGGGATCAATTTGAGCATGAATCCTGGATCTACCACTTGGGGTAAAGGACCTTTTAGAAGGTGAGTTTTCCTCCCTGAGCCACGAGTTTTCCCATCTGTGAAGTGGGGACTATAACTCCCTCCCAGGGTGATTGCACATTACTGAGAGAAGGTATGTTCAGAGCATGCATGGTGCACATTTGGTGCTCAAAGAAGTAGAGAGTCCTAAGAACAATACTGAACATGCCCCAGCCCTTTAGCGGTGTCCATCCTGTGACCCATGGGCCACATGCTGATTTTGCAAGGACTTTTTTTGCTTATCTGTGGCATCAGATATCATGAAAATTATGCATGGACCTCTTTTTTGCTAATCAGATTTCTTTAGTGTTTGTATATTTAATGTGTGGCCCAAGGCGGCTCTTCTTCCACTGTGTGGCAGAGAAAAAAAAAAAAAAAGAAAGGTTGGACACCCTGCTAGGCCTATCCATCTTTCCATAGCTGTTCTCAGAAACTTCTTTGACCATGCCCTCACCACCACCACCCTAGTGCGTCCCTGACTGCCCTGAACTGAAATCAGTCAATCAATCAATTGATCTCTCTCCTCACTCCCTGTGCTAACACAGATCTAGAGCTCAAGCCCTGGCCCCGCTTGCCTAGGTTTGAATCCCGGCTCTGCCAGTTGCTTAAACAACCTCAGGCAAATTCCTTAATCCTTAGCCTTTATTTCTGCATAAGTAAGATGGGAATAATGATAGCACCAAACTTATACAGAGTTTAAATTAGAATGAGTTTCTTATAAAGTGTCAGGATCAGTGCCTGCCAACCGTAAGTGCCTAATAGATGTTAACTGATTTATTATTAGACAGAGTTCTGCTGGAGCAGAGCCCCTGCCTTTTAACCTCTGTGTTCCCGGTAAGGAGGGATTTGGGCCCTTTAGGGGTTTGCACCATGGGCGTTGAGAGTTGGTTTCCTGGTGACATGGGCCTTCCTGCAAAGACTTCTTAGGGCCTTGGGATGAGGGTCACACTGTAAGCCTGAGTGTCTATCTGACAGACATAGCCCACAACCCTGCTGTGTACCGCCGTATGCTGGGCATAGGGTAGGGAGGGGAGGTACAGAAGGGCTGCCCTAGTAAGCTCACAGTCCATGGAGGAAAGAGGAAAGATGGCCCTGATACTACTAGGAAATGACCAATCTGGGGCTGGCAGGTTGCTTTGGAGAAGACTTCCTGGGACTAATGACACTTAATGATTCCTTGGGAGAGATTATGTGTTATTAACTTTTGGCTACATTATAGTTTTATTCGATAATCCTTTTGTTCTTCCCTGCTTGTAATTCTGCCAGTCTTGGCAGTAATGCATTAATAATGGTGTTTACTGGGTGTTTACTATGTGCCAGGAGCACACAGGGTTATGTTGTATGTTTTAAATTCACATAATCCTCACATTGATTTAAGAGGTATTTATTATCATTGTTCCTATTTTATAGATGGGAAAACTGAGGCACAAGGGGTAATATATCTCAGTCAGTAAGTGGTACAACCAGTTTTGAACCTGGGCAGTTTTTCTACAGAATCTAAGTTCTTAACCCTGAGGCTATAGTGCTTCCTCTATTATTTACTTTTCCCTACAGTCCTTGTGACCAGACGGTTTCACGGACTCTGAGGGCTGTACCCTCCATGGGAATCCTTTGTAGCCAGCAAAGGTAAAGAAATTAATATTAGGTCTTTCTGTACAGCCTGCTGTCAGCACCTGCTCTAGAATGAGAAAGATGGACCTTTAAGAAAGGGGATCTGGAAGTTCAAGCCCTAGAAAATAAAGGGTCTGAATCAGAAAGAGGAACAAAGATTAGGAATGGGAAGAGGAAAGGAAATTAGGAGGTTGAAAAGCTTGGGTTTTAAACTGAACCAACATTTTTTAAGTGCATCTTCTGTGCCAGTCATGAGGTCCGTGCCCTCTGGGAACTCCCAGGCCTGTGGGAGAGATAGACAAGCTAGCAGGTCATTTTCTGAATAGTATTTGGTGAGTCGGTGGGCAAGAGTTTTTGAAGACCCAGAGGAATGGATGGCTAAATTGGCCCAGGGAGGTGATGTTTGAGTTGGGTCTGGAAGGTTGAATAGGAGTTTGCCAGCCAGGCAGAGCCAGTAGTAGCAGAGCCAGAATTTAAACTTGAGCATTCTAGTTCCAGAGTCTGTTCTCATGCACCATGGCATGCTCAGCTCTGCTGCCTTACAAGGCCTGACCTTGGTTATGTGACACTCTGGGTCCTGAGTCACTAAGTACATAACTTGGGCAACTGTCCAGTCATTTTCCCATCCAACTCCTGGTTCTGTTCCTTATAAACTCCATTTCTGTTCTTTCCTCAGTGTGTGTATAGAGGGGAGGGGGACAGTAGTTGACCAGCCTTGAAAGGAGGGTCTCCATCTCTCTGAGTGGCCAGGACTTGAGGTGCTCTGAGGACGCACCAATCCCACCCCCAGGCCACCTGCTGCAGTGGGAGAGGCACCGGGAGGCAGCGAAGCATTTCTTGTTTTAGTTGTTCTGACTGTTTTCCTTGAGCACATGAGCTGTGCTTTGCATAAATCATTCCAACAGCCCTGGCAGGTAACGGTCATTTACTGCCTTTTTAAACATGATCATAGGCGACTCATAGAGGTTGAGCCATGTGTCCAAGGTCACACGGCTAAGCACATAAGTCAAGGGACTGGCATTTTACCCTGATCAGTCTAACTTCAAGGCCTATGCTTGTGTTTTTAAGCCATTAGGAAGAATACCAGGTTATGATAGGCCATAGGCCTTTCTACTGACAGATGCTTTCATCCCATTCCAGAAAACCTCTGGGCTTTTTAATCAGGTCCCTCAGGAACTGCAGGTTAGAGGTAACAAACCTCAGATTCTGTAAATTGCAGTGCTTCTCATCTGGAGTGTGTATGAGAGTCACCAGAGATGTCGGTTACAAATGCAGATTTCTTTGCCTTCATCCTAGGGATTCTGACACTGTGAGTTTGGAGTGGAGACCAGGAACCAGGAACTCACGTTTCCAACTCACTCCCTGATTCTCATGCTGATGGGCCACAGAACGTCCTTTGGAAATCCTAATTTATTACATGTCTGCTCCGTGCCAAGGACTATCCTGGGCATTTTATTTTCCTACCATTTCAGCCATCGGAATGTTGCCTGGTGGGTGCAATCAACATGAAGGGAAGTGGGGTGTCTTGAGAGTTCCACCAGTCAAGATGAAGACACCAGGGCAAACATTAATTTAATCTTCAGATTAAGAGAACAAGGAAACTGAGGCTCAGGGAGGTTAGTTAGGCAACTTGCCCAAAGCCAATTTATAGCTTTAATCCCAGCATATAGTGCCAGAGCTGGGAGTAAAACTTTGATTCATCTGCCACTGAAGCCTTGTTCTTCCCAGTATCCCATGCCTCATGCCGCCTCTTTTACAGCTCTGCCAACTTGGAGGCATCTGCCAACCACTGCTATAGGTAAATGTGAGATGATTAATGGTGGCAGTAACTACCATTTATTGAGCGCCCACTGTGTGCCTGGCACAAGGTATAGAATGGTGCATAGCCAGATTAATGTCTTGGATAATTGCACGGATCTCTAAATATGAAGAGGGTGCCTTGTGAGCTTATACCAGAGGAGCCATCCCAGGCAGAGAGCAGGGACAGGGAAGACATCCCTGAGGAAGGATATGTTAAATGTTAACTAAGTAAAGAGAAAAAGATCCTAAGCCCTGGGAATGGCATGTGCAAAGGCCCTGAGGTACATAGTTCTGTATAGCTGGAGTGGCGAGCAAGAGTGAGGCTGAGGAGTGGGAGGCCACAAATGGGGGACGGTGTTTTCAAGTCTATAAACTTTAGGCTTTATTTTCTATTCTACCAAAAGGCCCCATTTAAGCCCTCAAAGGAAGAAAAGGCAGAAATGTATAAAGTGGAGGACAGAGGGTACACGCAGTTCTGGAAGGTGTCAGCAGGGAGGTAAGAGGATCTGACTTGCATTTTATTAAGTGTGTTCAGGCTGCTGAGTAGAGATGGGCTTGAAGGAGGAGCAGGAATGGAATCAGAAGACAGTGGTGGCTCAGCCTAACCTGATTAGTGGTAGAGGCAGACAGGGATGAGTAGAATTTACAGGGATTGTGGTTGACTGGGGTGGGGCAGGGGGCCCAGCCCACTGCTCTGACAAATGAGAGCATGGGGCCCAGGAAGGTTGCGTGAGCCACCAGTGTCACACAGCCCAAGCTTTAGAGCCCAGATGTGTCCCAGAACCTTCTACCAAAAGTCTTAATTCTGAGGGCCAGATTACTGGCAATTGCTTTTGCAGAGTCCTTCCCCCAGGCCTTTCGTGGCTGCCCACCCCTGCCACCCACCACAGAGCCTAACTCAGCAGTTCTCAACCTGTGGGTTGTGACCCACAGGAACTGTATTAAAGGGCCCCAGCCTTGGGAAGGTTGAGAACCACTGGTCTGGCTTCAAGGCAGTGGGATGCTTTAAAGCACCTATTAGGAGGGCAGTGCTCTGACCTCAAAATTCTTTCCCTGTGACCTCTGCGACTGGAGAGACCAGGGCCCTGGGGACCCTGTCCTCCCACAGGCTTTGGCAGAGTTCCACAGAAGTGGGGGTCAGGGCTGGAGCCACTGTGCACAAACAGCCCCTTTTCCAGGGAGTGGGAAAAGGGTGGACTTCCAAGGATCTGAGGAGATGCTTCTGCCATGAAGAGAAAGGGGAACACCAGGGCTGATCTCTGTTCTCTCCTCCAAACTTTTTTTTTGAGATAGGGTCTCATTCCTCACTCTGTTGCCTGGGCTGAAATGTAGTGATACAGTCACAACTCACTGCAACCTTAAACTCCTGGGCTCAAGCAATCCTCTTGCCCTAGTCTCCCAAGTAGCTGGGCCTACAGGCATGTGCCACTGCATACAGTTAATTTTTTTAATTTTAAAAATTTATTTAGAGATAGGGTCTTGCTTTTTTTTGTTATTTTCTGAGACAGAGTCTCACTCTGTTGCCCCTGGTAGAGTGCTGTGGCATCATAGCTCATAGCAACCTCAGACTTTTGGGCTCAAACAATTCTCTTGCCTCAGCCTCCCAAGTATCTGGGACTACCGGCATCCACCGCAATGCCCAGCTATTTTTTTTTTTTTTTTTTTTTAGAGACGGGGTCTTACTATTGCTCAGATGTGAGCCACCGCCCCTGGCCAAGGTCTTGCTTATTGGCCCAGGCTGGTCTTGAGCTCCTATCCTCAAGTGATCCTCCCACCTTGGCCTCCCTTGACCTCCCAAAGAAAGTGTTGAAACTGGACGGGCACAGTGGCTCATGCCTATAATTTTAGCTCTCTGGGAGGCTGAGGCGGGTGGATTGCTTGAGTTCAGGAGTTCAAGACCAGCCTGGGCCAGAGCAAGACCCCAGTCTCTAAAAATAGCCCGGCATTGTGGTGGGTGCCTGTAGTCCCTGCTACTCAAGAGGCTGAGGCAAGAGAATTGCTTGAACCTAAGAGTTTGAGGTTGTTGTGAGCTAAGACACCATGGCACTCTACCCAGGGTGACAAAGTGAGACTCTGTCTGAAAAACGAAACAAACTAACAAAAAAACCAAAGTATTAAAATTAGGGGTGTGAGCTGCCACATCCAGACCTCCCCAAACTCTTAGAGACTGTTGACTGTCAGTTTCAGATTTCCTTTTTTCTTCCCCCAGTTAACCCTGTTTGACAAATAAGACCTTTGAAGTGTTCAGTTAAACAAATTCTTGGCTTGGTGTGGTGGCGCATGCCTATAATCTTAGCACTCTGGGAGGCTGAGGTGGGAGGATGTCTTGAGCTTAGGAGTTTGAGACCAACCAGAGCAAAAGTGAGACCCCATCTTTACTAAGAAAATAGAAAAATTAGCCAGTATTGTAGCAGCAGCCTGTAGTCTCAGCTACTCAGGAGGCTGAGGCAAGAGGATGGCTTGAACCCAGGAATGTGAGGTTGCTATGAGCTAGGCTAACACCATGGTGCTCTAACCTGGGACAACAGAGTAAGACTTTGTCTGAAAAACCAAAAAACCCCCCTACACATTCTTAGCTCTGCAGGCCTCTCCCCACCTTCCCTACCCTGGACTAACCCATCCCCTGTAAGACAACCATAACTCTCCTAGTATGCCCCTCATTCCTCTGTACTTGAGCCCCCATATTCCTTAGGATTTGGGTCTCTTGGGGATTCAGGTCCCCCTTTTCTTACGAGGTTCTAGGTCCTACTTACCTTTCACGGAGGGCCTTCCTTTTCCCTGGGAATTGGCTTGAGCTCTCTCTGGGGACCAGGGACCCTGCTGCCTCTTTCTCCCCTCATCCCCCTTCTCTGCAGGGTTCCGGATCCTCCAGGGCCTGGACCTTTCTCAGCCTCACACACAGTAGGTCCTCAAGAAAGGTACTTGAGAAAGGTGCCTGCCCCTCCCCAGCTCTCCTCCATTCCTCCCCTGTAGGATACTTTTGCTCAGGAAACATGTGCTCTGTGGCAGCTAAGGCTGGGATGCAGTTATTGTTGCCTGATAACATGGGGTGGTGGAAAGATGGGGGCTGAGAGGAGGCAGGAAACACTCCGAAAAATACAGGCCCAGCCCCCTGGTCCCCATAACCCATTGGGTCAGAGTGAGGCAAGTTTAGGATAACCAGAGACCGTGCCTGCCCCATACTAGGGAGCTCAGTTGTGGCAACCACTGTACTAGGGGGACCTGGCAGCAAGTTTGGAAATGGGGTGGGATTGTGGAAGTCACTGGTGGCTTCACAGAGAAGTCAGATCCTCTTGAGCTCTGGGCGGTGTCAGGACGGTAAGCAGGACCCTGTTCTGGTGGGTAGCCCTTTATGGCGCCAGTTCTGCTTCTCTTACCTGTTGTAACACATCTGTCCTATGGAGCAGGAGGTGGGAACCATGATTTATTGAGCACTAACTTTGCACCAGGCCTTGTGCTGAGCAGTGAATGCCTTGACTTGTTTCATACCTGAGTCAAGGCTAAAGAGATGGGTCTTATTGTATCCCATTTAACAGATGAGGAAGCCGAGGCGTGGCAAGACTCAGTGCTTCACCCAAGGTCACACAGCTGAGAAGTGGTGGAGCCAAGTCAGTTCTGGCTGACTCCACTGTCTGTTTCAGCTGCCCCTATGGAGCATCCAACTTCAAGATTGAAGGTGTTTTGCTTGTGGCTCAGAAAGGCCACGTGCAATGAAGAGGGGAGGATGAGAAGGGGGCTCTGAGGGTCGCTGTGGAGGGGAACAGGTGGTGCCCTTTGTGTGGGGGGACACAGGCAGCAGGTGGTACCCTTTCTTCGGGGAGGACAAAGGCAAGTGGTACCTTTTGTGGCAGCTGGAAGCAAGTTCCGAGCTGCATGAGGAGCCGGCACTGTTCTGTCCTCCGGGCACTCATGCCCTTGAACTGTGCTGTGGCTTCTTTCCACTAGTGGGGGAAGCCCTTGAGGGCAGAGATCGGGGCTTGTCTTGGGTACTGACCTCAGCAATGCTCAGGGAAAGATGCATTGAGGGAGGGGCGCTTGAGTTGCTGGAATAGGGAAGGATGGGGATTAGGAATAAGCATCCGAGAGCCAGCTTGTTGTTCCTATGGTCAGCCAGGGGCGTAATCTCTAAGTATTTAGTGTCAGCTAATGAAGAAAACGAATTTGGTATGCAATTTGGCAACCAGTTCCAACCCCCATCTACTGTGTAGTGTGTTTCTTTAGAAAAAGAAACCTAGAACAAAATATCTGTGAGCATTTCTCCTGGTGACAGCTGATCCCTTCATTGAAGAGATTGCTTAACAGGAATCCTTTTTGGGTGATTTGTGAGTTTTCTTGCTGTCCCAGGTGGCAGTGAGTCAACCATAAAACTTGTTCAGGAAAGTCTGGAGGGATTTTTCTTCTCCCTCAGGTTCCATTTGAGCAGTTCTGGATGAGACTCAGTAACACACTCAAGATTGGGGAAGGGTAGCCAGGCACGCTCCTTTAGTCACTTGTCTCTGCCCACTCTACCTCCATTTGTCCCCTGCCTCGTAAGGGCCCAAACCCCTCTCAGCCAGAGTGGGAAGCGGGGTTAGTGACCCAAGGGCTCCTCCAGCCTGACTCAGCCCAGCCCATGCTCTCTCTGGGGAAAATGAGTCACTTCTTCAACCCTGAAATGTTTCTCTTTCAGTGGGAAGAAGAAAAAAAGGGTGAGGGTGGGGAGAGTCCCTCTTGGTCCTCCCCACACTTGTTTCTCGGCTCTGAGAAGCTCAACAGCCACCAACAAAGGGAACCTAGGTTGACTGCAGATGGAACAGCCAGACCTGGTAAAGTCAGGTTAAACCACAGCTCTGCAGCCATTAAGGTCACCCTAAGTGGCAGAACAGCAGAGTGTCAATACCCCATTGGTGGATGGTCTTTCCCTTAGGGACAGACCCCCACTCCTTTCCTCTGCCCACCCAGCCCCCTCTGGTGGGGGCAGATTCATTTGTTCTACTACTTATTTCCCATGAACCTGATCGAGTTAAGTAGGTCCATAGCAGCAGAGAGGTGGCAAACTCCTCCTCCTGCGTGGGAGGTGCCTCCCTCCTAACTCTTCTCCTAAGCCCCCCCCACCCCCGTGGGCTTTCCCACCACCTGTAGGTGCTTGTGCCAGCCACTACTGACGATGCAGATTTAGAAATCTTGTTTTACTGAGGGAGAGCTGCGTGATGGGTTATCAATTGGTGATGTCTGCTGGGGTCTAGGGAGGGGCGCTCCTAACTTCCTTCTCTGTGGGGGTGGGGACTGCAGGGCCTGGGGTCTGCACATGCCCTCTCTTAATTTCCCAGTTATTTTCTAGGTGACCTTAAGTAGATCATTTTACCTCCTTGAGACTCACTCATCTGTAAACATTCTCACCACCCACAGCTGGGAAGAATGAGAAAACATCTACCAAGCAGCCTCATTTCCTTTGAGTCTTTACTTAAATGTCACTTCTTAGAGAGGGCCTCCCTGGCCACCTACTGAATATTGCCCCCACCTCCCCTTAGCACTTCTTACAATCTAACCTGCTTCACATTTTACTCATTCGTCTTATTTATTCTGTCTTCTCCTACCAGCATAAAAAGTTCCATGAAAGCAAGGATTTTATCTGCTTTGCCCCTGCTGTATCTGCCCAGAACGATGGGGGCACGTAGTAGGCACACAAATATCTGTGAAAAAGAATAAGTAAAAAAAAAAAAATGAATGCGTGTGAACAGCTGCCAGAGTGCCCAGCCCACTATTGCGGCCTTGTGTATTTTGTACACCCCCATCTCTCCAGCTGTGTTATTCTGAAAGGCTCAGGCCTTTCTCCACCCACTCTCTCAAGGTCAGCTTATCCACTCTTGAGGCTTCATGCTTAATTTTTATATTTGGGCTTTTCATACCAGTGTATGAGCTTGCCCTGGGGAATAGAGTAGGGTACTTTCGTAATAAAACAAAAAGGTACTATTTTGGAATAGAATGCAGAATTGGCATGACATTTTTTTTTTCTTTGAGACAGAGTCTCACTTTGTTGCCCTTGGTAGAGTGCCGTGGCATCATAGCCACAGCAACCTCAAACTCTTGGGCTCAAGCGATTCTCTTGCCTCAGCCTCCTGGGTAGTTTGGACTACAAGCACCCACCACAGTGTCCAGCTGTTGTTAGAGATAGGATCTCGCTCTAGCTCAGGCTGGTCTTGAACTCACGAGCTCAGGAAATCTACCTGCTTCAGCCTCCCCGAGTACTAGGATTATAGGCATGAGCCACTGTGCTCTGCCTGAATTTGGCAGGTTTTTTTTTTTTTTTTTGAGATAGTGTCTCAAGCTATCACCCTGGATAGAGAGCTGTGGTGTCATAGCTCACAGCAACCTCCAACTCTTGGGTTTATGCGATCCTCTTGCCTCAGTTTTTCTATTTTTTTCTTTTTTTTTTTTTGAGACGGAGCCTCAAGCTATCCCCCTGGGTAGAGTGCCATGGCATCACAGCTCATAGCAACCTCCAACTCCTGGGCTCAAGCGAGTCTCTTGCCTCAGCCTCCCAAGTAGCTGGGACCACAGGCACCCGCCACAACGCCTGGCCATGTTTTGGTTGCAGCCATCATTGTTGTTTGGTGGGCCCGGGCTGGGGATTCGAACCCGCCACCTTAGGTGTACGTGGCTGACCCCTTAGCCAATTGAGCCACAGGTGCCGAGCCAGTTTTTCTATTTTTAATAGAGACAGGGGTCTTGCTTTTGCTGATCTTGAACTCATGAGCTCAAGCAATCCACCCACTTCAGCCTCCCAGAGTGCTAGGATTACATGGGTGAGCCACTGCACCCTCCAGCCTCAAGTGATCCTCCACCTCAGCCTCCCATGGTGCTGAGATTATAGGTGAGTGTCAAACCTACTGGGGTACAGGTTCACCCTCCTCTGCCCTCAGTGCTTTGGAGCCTTGTTTTTGGAAATGACTCCAACATGGGAGCCCTAAGACCTGCCCTCCCTCTAAAGCCCTAGTCAGGGATTTTTTTTTTAATTTTTTTTATTTCAACAGACATGCACAATTTCCATCATAGCAGATCTGAGCCTGGGCTCACTGGCTTATTTCCCTTCCCCCACCCCCCTTCTTTCTTTCTTTCGTTTCTTTTTTTTTTTGGCCGGGGCTGGGTTTGAACCCATCACCTTCAGTATATGGGGCCGGCACCCTACTCCTTTGAGCCACAGGTGCCCTCCTTTCTTTTTCTTTTTTGAGACAGAGTCTTGCTCTGTTGCTACAGGTAGAATGCATTGGCATCACTGTAGTTCACAGTAACCTCAAACTCCTGGCCTCGAGCAATCCTCTTTCCTCAGCCTCCTGAATAGCTGGGACTATGGGTACACATCACCATACCTAGGTAGTTGTTCTTAGTTTTTGTAGCTATTTTGCCCAGGCTGGCCTCAAACTCTGGCCTCAAGTGATTCTCCACTTAAGCCTCCCAAAGTGCTGAGATTATAGGCAGGTGTGAACCACTGTATCCAACTACGTACATACTTTTAATTTTATCAGCTACAGATACCATGTTTAGACCCATTTCTCAGATGAGGAGATTGAAACTCAGAGAGGTTACATGAGCTACCCAAGATCACACAGCTAGTTAATAGGAGAACCAGAATATGAACTTCTGCTTTTGTTGTAAAGGGAAAGCCCAGAGAAAGATGTTTTTCCCAAGGTCATACAGCAAGTGAACATCAGAGATGAGACTTAAACGCATGGCTCACAGAACAGGACTTTTTCCAGTCACATGATGCTTAGAAGGACAGGGAGCAGCCCCGTTGGCTGGCATTTGGCCAGAGGAGCGACTAGCCTGTGGTTGAGGGAGGATTTCTGCCCCTACAGCCTGGAGGCCCTGGTTGCACTGAAAGCTCAGATCCATCCCCTTCCCCTCCACGCAGGCACCTTCTTGGTGTTTATCTACATCCTTCCTCCTTCACTCATTTCTCTTCCATTACTTCCCCCCATTCCCCAGCTTCAGTTTCCCTCCTTAGTCTTACAAGTCACACTTGTGGGTTTTTTGTTTTGTTTTTGTTTTGCAGGCTGTCTGGAGTCAGGTTTGAACCCGCCACCTCCGGTATATGGGACCAACGCCCTACTCCTTGATCCACAGGTGCCACCCAGTCACACTTGTGTTTTGCAGGACATGACAGTTTGGAGGGTCAGTGTGAGGAAAGTGCTGGCTTGAAGCCAGGCCTGTCATTCAGGCTCAGGAAGTGTTTGCTTGGTCAGAATCCCTTGTCCTTCCATCTCTCTTCTCTGACCCTCTTTCTGTCCCCTTTTCTCTGACTCTTCTTTCCATCTCCATCTCTGTTTTTTTTTTTTTTTGTCCTCAGTAGCTCTTTAGGCCAACTTCAGACACCTCTGGCCCAAAAAATACCACCTCTCGGGTGCTCCCATGTCCAATGCCAGCAGTGGCACTGCCATTTTTGTCACATATCCTGAGGCCCCAGGGTGGGACATATGGGAGAGGAGCCTCAGAACAGCCCTGACTTGTGCCCCAGGCCTGCCCTTTGCACTGGCCAGGTGAGAAAGGCTGGCTGATTTCTTGCCCTCAGAGGATCTTTTTGTGTTTCCATGACAACTGTGTAGCTAGGATGTCTTGGTTTATGCTGGGCTAACAGCTACCAAATCCCCCACAAGGTGCCCACAGAGGTGGGAAGGGAAGCATGTGCGAGAAGGCCAAAGTGAGTGAAATATACCTGTCCCCAACCATTAGAGAGGGAGCCCCACGCTGGGCTCAGTAGGGTGTGGTGTCTTCTTTCATTTACACACACCCATCCCTTATCCATCTCACTGGTAAACTGTGCTGCATCTTCTCTCTGAGCCTCTGTTTTCCCATCTGTAAAATGGGGATATAATGCTGACCTCAGAAGTTGTCCCAGCTACCCATGTGAGCCAGGTGGGGACAACGGTCAAATTTCTTAGGACAGGGGAAAGGCAGGACCAGATACACAAGGGGCGGCCAAGGCTACAGCTCTGTTTCACCAGGGCCTGGATCTGCCCCTTCCAAGCAGAATGATCTTGAGGAAGCACCCTTTCCTCTCTGAACCTCAGTGTCCCCTTCCATAGAGTGAAAATAATTCCTGTGTGACAGGACAGTTGGGAAAAGGGAATAAGATGACACATGGCTTGGCAAGCCTGGAGCCTGGCCCAGCACACAGTAGGTGCTCATTAGGTGTTATTACCTGCGAAAGCACTGACCAGCCACGCTTCCCAGGGAGTCATAGTTCCTGTGGTCAGGCTTCATCCCCAGTCCCCAGTGGTTCCCAACAGACTCCTGTCTGGGAATGGCTGCTGGGTGCCCCCCAGCTCCTCCCAGTGGGGAATTCCTCCTGTGTTATTCACATACCGGCTTCCCCTGGAAGGCTGAGCCCTTCTTTGTACATGTCCCTGGCTGTTATCTGGCCTTCCGGGAGGACTGTCTGATGCTCTCATTTGCATTAGGGTTGTTTGTGTCCTGTCTTATCTCTCTCAGGAGACAGGGAAAACCTGGTGAGCATAAAGATTGTGGTCCCCAGCTCTGCCATGCTTTGGCTCTGAGACTCTGGGCAAGTGACCTGGCCTCTCAGAACCTCAGTTTTCTCCTCTATGAGGTTTCTTGGGAAGGTATCTGTGTGCTGTCTAGCGTGGTGTAAATGCAGACCCAGGGCCAGGGAAGCGTACCACACACTATCAAGGAACCACCCAGCCAGGACGCAGGGGTGGCTGTGGAGCTGAGCCCCCAGCTTCTGGCAGCTCCCAGGGCCCATATGGCCCAGGGGAGGCCAAGGACCTCAGGAGGCTTCTCCGGGATGAAGGAGGACTGAAAGGGAAGACAGGTGAGGCCCCTACAGGATTTATTTATTTTTTTTGAGACAGAGCCTCAAACTATCCCCCTGGGTAGAATGCCGTGGCTTCACAGTTCACAGCAACCTCCAACTCCTGGGCTCAAGTGAGTCTCTTGCCTCAGCCTCCTAAGTAGCTGGGACCACAGGCGCCCGCCACAATGCCCGGCTATTTTTTGGTTGCAGCTGTCATCGTTGTTTGGCGGGTCCAGGCTGGATTCGAACCCACCACCTTAGGTGTATGTGGCTGGCACCTTAGCCCCTTGAGCCACAGGCGCCGAGCCAGGATTTATTTTTTTAAAGTTAGAGTCTCACTTTGTTGCCCTTGGTAGAGTGATATGGTGTCATAGCTCACGGCAACTTCCAACTCTTGTGTTCAAGCAATTCTCTTGCTTCAGCCTCCCAAGTAGCTGGGACTACAGGCACCCGCCACAATGCCCGGCTTTTTTTTTTTTTTTTTTTTGCATTTTTGGCCGGGGGGGGGTTTGAACCTGCCACCTCCGGCATATGGGGTCGGCACACTACTCCTTTGAACCACAGGTGTTGCCCCTGGCTTGGCTATTTTTTGAGACAAGATTTCACTCTGGCTGAAGCTGGTCTTGAACCCATGAGCTCAGGCAATCCACCTACCTCAACCTCCCAAGTGCTAGGATTATGGGGATGAGCCACTACGTTCAGCTGCCCCTATGGGACTGTGTGTGAGCATGGAAGTTAGGTGCACAGGCCAGAGGGCAGGCACGTGCTTCCTCACCTAATGGGTAGATAGTGTGATCCCATGGAAGCGATTTGACCTCTCTGAGCCTCAATTTCCTATCTATGAAAGTGTAGGGTAATGATGTACCCCATCTCCTGTATAATACATAATACATGGAAAGTTCTTGGCACAGTCTGGCTAAGAATTTTCTGTTTATTTTTGGGCCTGTGACTTCTTGGCCAAACTCCTCAAATAGCCATAAAATGTAATAAAAAAAAATTTTTTTTTTTTTGAGACAGAGTCTCACTATGTCACCCTTGGTAGAGTGCTTCGACATCACAGCTCACAGCAACCTCAAACCCCTGGGCTTAAGTGATTCTCTTGCCTCAGCCTCCCAAGTAGAATAAAAGAAAAATTTTTAAGCTTATCTCTCTAGTACTTTCTATGACCCAAGCACTGTGCTGAGTGCCATCATCGCGTTACCCCATTTAATCACCGTAGTTCTCTGTGGGGTTGGCCCCTGTCAGCACCCACACTTTATGGATGAGGAAACTGAGCCTCCAAGAAGTGGGTGACCTGTGGATGCCCACCCACCCATTGACTGCAGAGCCTGGCCTGTCTTCTGGCTCATTGTTTGGAGATAAGCGTGGACTGGGTTATAGTGTCTCAAAGCTATCAGCTGGATGCAGCACACCTCAAACAGGATCTGTGGGGAGAATCCCTAACCAGAGGATCTACAGTGAGGCAGAGGGTGGGCACTGGGGACTGAACACAGCTTGGGGTGTGCAGGAGCTGGTGGGTGGCAGGTCGGTGTGTTTGTTCATCCTGTCTGAGGCAGGCAGGGGGCCCTGACCGGCCAGTGAAAACATCCGCACTGCTTGTTGGCCCGATGGGGAGGCTGAGACAAACCAGAGAAGCAGCAGCCAGTGCCGCCTGGTGCTGGGGTGCCCTGGTGCACAGAGAGGGATGTGGCACAGAGCCAGCGTTTGTTGAGCTTCAAGTATGTGCCAGGCCATTTATACACAAGGTCTTATCTCATCTTTACAGAAGCCCTGCTTGGTCTAGTTTGTTATTTTTACTTAGCCGATGAGGAAACTGAGCTCTGAGATTGTACAGACTCCTTCCGTTGAAAGCTCGCAAAATTTGGTTTCCTGGGAGAGTGGGCCTGTGAAAGCCTTCCTTGGACAATGTCCCTTTTCATCTGCCACATTTCCCATGCAGCCTTTGTTGTGATGCTAATTCAGCTTCTCTCTGGCTGAGCCGCATCCACCTGGTAGCACTGTCAGGGAGCATCTTTCCTCCCTGGTCTGCTTTTTGACATGTGATGGGGGGGGGTGCTGGCCATCCTGAGGTGACCATCAGATCTGGCTGGCATCCTTGGAAGGCCAGTCTGACACCACTTAGGGGTTTTACTTCTTTCTCATCCAGGCAGGACGATTTTGCTGGCTCTGCTTACATAGGCTTGTGGAGTGGGCCTTAGGCAGGCTTATTGAGTTGAAGTCCTCAAAATGGGACTTTAGGAATTGCTAAGACCAGCCAGGTGCAGCGGCTGACACCTGCAATACTAGCACCCTGAGAGGCTGAGGTGGAAGGATCCCTTAAGCTTAGGAGTTCAAGACCAACCTGAGCAAGGGCAGGGCCTTATCTCTACCAAAACTAGAAAAATTAGCCAGGCGTTGTGGGTGCCTGTAGTGCCAGCTACTGGGGAGACTGAGGCAGGGAGATCACTTGAGCCTAGGAGTTTGAGGTTGCTGTGAGCTATGATGGTGTTGCAGTATTCTAGCTGGGCAACAGAGACCCAGTGTCAAAGAAAAAAGACTCCATCTTGAGAGTGGGGAGCAGGGTCTCAGGAGAGAGACTGAGCCTATCTTTCCTGCCCAGCTCCTAGGGAAGGTGCAGCTTCCAGTTTGGAGGGGTATAGAGAAGGCCATGAGCACAAAGTCTGAGAAGGAGGGGTGGGGAGGGTGGAGAGAGTCCAGCCAGCCCAGGTCCATGACTTTTTATTCTGGTCAAGGGCCCAAGATTACCCAACCCTCAGATCCCCAGATGCGTCACCAGCTAAGAATTGCCCGAGGCCAGCTTGGCCTTGTGACCAGCAAACTTTTTCCCATCTGAAGCCTGTGGGCTGGCCCTCCCCCCTGTCCGTTCATTTTGGGAGTTTTCCCCCAAATCAGCAAGAACGATGGCAAAATGCTGGGAGCTAATGGTGGCTCTTCGCATCCCCACTTTACAGAGGAGAAAACAGGTGGCACCGCAGCAAAGCACAGGTCTGGCTTTAAATCCAGGCCCACCTGACTACGCGGCCTGTTCCTTTTTTTGGTGGGTAACAAAATATCTCAGACATGTAAAAATCTCAGTAAAAACAAACACTAGCTTGCAAACCATCAGTGTAAGAAATAAAACACTCCAAATGTAGCTGAATTCCCTTCCTCCCTTCCTGCCCCAGTGGCTCTCCCTGGTCCTTCCAGCCACCCCCTCTCCTGGGGAAATGGCTCCTTCAGTTGCCATCTTGATACTGTTACTAGATGTTTCTGCCTTCCTCAGTGATACAGCATTGCTCACTGCTTCTCACTTTTAGTAAGGAGTAGGGGGCGCTCTGTTGATTTCTACAGCCGCCTTTCCCCCTTCCTGCTGTGTTTGAATTGTATCCACTTTGTCTTCAGAGCTGTGTGGTGGTCCAGTTCTATCCAGGCTTTTGTAGACGGGCATTTAGGTTGTTTCTTATCCTATAACCCACACTGGGGAGGCTTCCTTGTTCATGTCCCCTAGTGACCAGAGGAGGATTTCTGAAAATATGTGTGTTGTATGTCCAGGAGTAGAATCAGCTGAGCTGGTGACATTGTAGGACTGTTCTGAGAGTGAAAATCCCTTAAGGATAGGAATGTTCCTCTGTTCTGTTTGCTCCTGTGCACAGCGCCAAGAACAGCGTCTGGCACATAGTAGGTGTGCGGTAAATATCTGTTCCCTGAACTAGTGGACTTGTGTGGGGCTCTGGGGAAGGCACTCCGTTCTTGTGGCCTCACTCAGTCTGCCACGAGGAGGGCTGCTTCCCATTTTACAGGTAAGCTGACTGAGGCAGCAGACAGGTGAAGTTCCCAAGATCCCACAGCCAGTACCCAGGATGGCTCACTCTAGAATAGTGATTTTCTTTTTTTTTTTTGAGACGGAGCCTCAAGCTATCCCCCTGGGTAGAGTGCCATGGCATCACAGCTCATAGCAACCTCCAACTCCTGGGCTCAAGCGAGTCTCCTGTCTCTGCCTCCCAAGTAGCTGAGATCACAGGCGCCTGCCACAACACCTGGCCATTTTTTGGTTGCAGCCATCATTGTTGTTTGGCGGGCCCGGCTGGGGATTCGAACCCGCCACCTTAGGTGTACGTGGCTGGCGCCTTAGCCGATTGAGCCATGGGCGCCGAGCCTAGAAAAGTGATTTTCAAACCAGTGTGCTGTGAACATTTTTAAAGATCATTAATTAGATTATTTTGGAAAGAAGTTCAAAGCACAGTAAATATATATATTTTTAACTATTTTATTTTATTTTATTTTTCGAGACAGAGCCTCAAGCTGTCCCCCTGGGTAGAGTGCTTGACCTCACAGCTCACAGCAACCTCCACCTCCTGGGCTCAAGTGAGTCTCCTGCGTCTGCCTCCCAAGGAGCTGGAACTACAGGCGCCCGCCACAAGGCCCGGCTATTTTTTGGTTGCAGCCATCATTGTTGTTTGGAGGGCCCAGGCTGTATTCGAACCCGGCCAGCTCAGGTGTATGTGGCTGGCGCCTTAGCCGCTTGAGCCACAGGTGCTGAGCCTTAACTTTTTAAAAATCAACATAATTTAAGCGTGCCACAGAAGTTTAACTATAGGTTCAAATGTGCCATGAGATAAAAAAAAAAGGTTGGAAAACATTGCTTTAGGAACTGTGTTCTTTTCTTTCTTCTTTCTTTCTTTTTTTTTTTTGAGACAAAATCTCACTATGTTGCCCTTGTTAGAGTGCCATGGTGTCACAGCTCACAGCAAACTCAAACTCTTGGGCTTAAGCAATTCTCTTGCCTCAGCCTCCCAAGTAGCTGGGACTAAAGGTGCCTGCCAAAATGCCTCGCTATTTCTTGTTGCAGTTGTCATTGTTGCTCAGCTGGCCCAGGCCAGGTTTGAAGCCGCCACACTGAGTGTATGTGGCTGGCACTGTAACCACTGTGCTACAGATGCCAAGCGCTGCTTTTTTTTTTCTTTTCCAAATTCTTAGGCTCAAGCAATCCTCTTGCCTCAGCCTCTCAAGTAGCTAAGACTGCAGGTGCCTGCCATAACACCTGGCTATTTTAGGTTTTCACTCTTGCTCAGGTTGGTCTCAAACTCCAAAGCCCAGGCAGTCCACCTAACCTTGACCTCCAGAGTGCTAGGATTATAGGCATGAGCCACCACGTCTGGTCAAACCTATGTTCTTTCCTGAAGCTGCTGTGCAGACAGAGGAAATAGATCAGTAGAGCATGTTTGGGGACAGCAGGAGCAGCTTCTAATGCCTGATTGCCTGGACGCAATTCAGGGTTGTACTGGGGACTGTTAAGGTGAGGTGGCACCAGCTGGGTAGTTACCTTTGGCCTGGGATGCTACTAGGGGTTGGGGAGGAGTGACATCTCACCTCTAGAGCTGATCCATGGGGAAACTGCAAAGGTTGAGACCCTACCAGGCTTAGATTCAGACCCAGTTGAATGGGGGAGGTAGACCTGTTTTCAAACCATAGGCCTTCCACTTATCTAGTAGTATGATTTTAGGCAAGTCTCTTAGCCTCTCTGAGCCTTGTTATTTCCATCTGTTACATGGAGATATTGACTCTCTTGCAGAGCTATTGATAGATTTAGAACTAATGAGCATAGCAATCTTAGCACAGTGCCTGGATAATAGTTATTAATTATAGCACAGGGATAGAATCTCTTCTAGGGATACATACAAATCACTACAGCCACACACAGATGGCACAATGTAGGACCCAGAGGAAGCCTTCATAGAGGAGATGACATTTGATCTGAGTTTTGAAGGTAAATAGGAGTTCTCTAAGCCAAGGAATAGACCAGAGGTCAAACAACTTGTGTGTCTTGGCCTAAACTTGGTATTGAGAAGGATAAGCACAGTGTTGCTTACAAAAGCAAGGATAGCAACACAAGTTGCTTACAATAGATGGAGATCTGTGATACTGTGAAGGTGGTGCTGGTGTTGGGGTCAGAAGACTGCGTGAAAACCGTGGGCCAAGACAGCCAGGAAGGCTTCCTGGAGGGGGAGAGGGTAGGATTTAGATGGGAAAGGAAGATGAGATGGAGAGTGGCTGCCTGACCCCTGATTTCCTGGCTGGGCTAGGCCAAGAAAGGGATCACTGGCCTGGCAGGGAACTGGGGACAGACTTTGTGGGTTCTATCAGAAGCCCTGATGTTTCTCTGTCACCACGGCTTGGGCTGATTCCTTCTATAGAAGAAAAGAAAAATTATTCCCAACAACTAATTGTGCAACTGTGATTTGGCTCCTGAGCTGTGCTGAACTGGGCTAAGCCCCAGGGGTGGGGTGGAATGGGGGAGCTCAGACTGATGACTACAGAGCTGGGGGGCCCAGGAAGGGGTTTGGGAATGTCTCTGTGTGAGTGTTCTGAGCAGGGATGCCATCCTGGCCTTGCCAGGGCACCCTGCCCAGAACTCCCACTCCATTCTGCAGGCTCCCCTATTGCCTAAGAGTCGAAGTAGACCTGGGTTCAAATTTGGATTCATCTTCTCACCATTTACGCAGCCTTGGACTGGTTACTTAACCTCTCTGTGCTTCCCATTCCACGTCTCTCACATGATGGGGTGATATGGCGGTTAAATCCAAAAGCAAACATGAAGTTCTTAGCACAGGGCCTGAGGGAAGTCATTGCTCCAGAAGTGGTTTTTGCTGCTGCTGCTGTTGTTACTATTCTTCATCCTTGCCACTGTGTCCATGACCCAGGCCATGCTGTGGCTCAGGGTCATGCTGAACCCCAGGGGCATTCCAGTGGCCCATGCCCTCTCTATGAACCAGGGTGTCCCTGTGCTGTCACTCAAGCGTCCAGTCGGTACCTTGGTAGTTCCTCTCTAAGGATGCAGAACTTGGATTCCCCAGGAACTTCTCAGGGATTATCTCCTTAATTCCCACCTGTGGAAGAGGACACATGGCCAGAGAGGGAAGGCAACTTGTCCAGGGTCACACAGCAGTAAATGACAGGGATTCCAGCTGAGGTTTGTCTACTCCAAAACCTTTGCTCCTCCCACTCCAAGACTTGGGGAGCAGCTTGTTCATTTATTTCAGCCTGGTGTTCACCCCCTACTACTACCTCTACCATGTCCTCCAGTCCCTGCTTCTCCCCATCCTCCCCCCCACCCCCAGCTGTGCTCTATACCTAAGACTTGGCCAAGACTGCAGATAGGGAGTTCACGTCCTCTTGAGCTAAAACAATCATTGCTCTGCCGCTGTTAGCAGGGATCCATCCTCCTCTCCCCAGTCAGGAATTTACTCCTGGGCTCCCCCCATCCCCGCACACCCTAGCAAGCATGACACATGTGTCGTAGAGAGTGTGTAATGGGGACCAGATGGGAAGCCCAGCCTGGGGTGGGCTTCCTTAGGCAGACATTCCTGGTCACCAAGGCAACACCAGCTCAGTCACATCTGGTTTGGCTGAAGGTCCACCCTGGCTGGCTGGGGCTGGACATGGGGAGTTGGCCTCTGATGAAGCCTTGACATGTGGCAGCTAGGGACAAGTACAGCAGGATCTCAGAGTCCAGGAGGGAATAACGGGAGCAGCAGCAGAGTAAATGCAACAGGCAGTTTGGAGTCAGACAGCCCTGATGTCCAGTCTGGTCACTGGATATATATAATCATGTCATTTTCTGGCTGTGTTATCTGAGCAAGTCACTACCCCCTCTGAGTCGCAGTTTTATCCTCTACAGAATAAGAGACAATGACAGTACTGACCTTGTAGATGCTTGAGAGAATCATGTAAATAGCAGTGCCGATATTCAAAATACTTTACGTATTTGAGCTCTTTTTTTTTTTTTTTTTTTTAGACAAAGTCTCAAGCTGTCCCCCTGGATAGAGTGCCATGGCTTCATAGCTCACAGCAACCTCCAACTCAGGCTTAAGTGATCCTCTTGCCTCAGTTTTTCTATTTTTAGTAGAGATGGGCTCTCGCTTTTTTGCTCAGGCTGGTCTCAAACCTGTGAGCTCAGGGAATCCACCCGCCTCGGCTTCCCAGGGTGCTAGGATTACAGGCATGAGCCACTACACCTGGCTGTATTTGAACTCTTTTTATCCTCATAGATCTGCTTGAAGGTGTTGCTATTATTATCTCTGTGGTGCTGATAAAGAAACTGAGGCACAGAGGCAATATCCCTTGCCCAATCCAAACCAATAGGAGGCAGAGCTGGGATTCGAACGTGGGTGGCCTGGGTTCCGTGTCCACCACACTTCTGCCTGCCGCATCATCCTGCCTGCCATCATGAGGACAATATATAAGGGCAGTGCTGTGTCAGCCGGAGGCTCTATTTCTCACTCACCCTGGAGGCAGGTGCCATCAGTGGTGTGTGGGATGATGGGCCTGCTGAGTTTATACATGGGTGGACGGACGTTGTGAACATTCCTGCATGTTGGGTGAGCGGAGACACTGGGATTGTCACCCTCTGGGCCCGGTGGTGTGGGTAGCCAGCAGACCCAGCCATTGCCCTGAGAGGCCCAGGGAGCCCCACTCTGAAAACAGCAGCTGCCACTCATCAAGTCCCTATTGTAGACCCTTTTTCTGCCTTCTCTCATTTCATTCTCATGACCGGCCTGGTCGCCTGAGAATGTCTTTGAAAGAAGTTGGTTGGAACATAGGTCCACTTTCCCCCATAGGAGCACCAGCCTGGGGTCCCATCTCCTGTCTCCGGAGGGTTTTAGGATGATTTGGTGATTGTGCATGAAGGAAGAGGCTGCAGGGTAGGGTTGGCAGGGCCAGGACCAGATCCACATCCTGGTTGGCCCCTTGGGTGTTCCCTCTTTCTCTTCAGTTGTCAAAGTAGTTTGTGATGAGGGACAGAGCTGAGTGCTGGGGAGCCAAGATGACCAGAGTGTTGGCCCTTCAAGGCTTCATGGCAGGGACCGCCACCCTTACCCAGTTGCCTGAGCCGTACCCAGAAGATCCATGGGGTCTGGTAGAGGGCAGTGGAAGCACAGAGGAAGGATAGTTGGCAGGGCCAGAGGTGTCAGAAGGTGATGCAGGCGCATCACCTTGTTTTTGTCAAGCTACTCTTCCCCCCTTTTTTAACTAAAACCACCTTTATCCTTTAGGAACTTTCTCCCCATCCCCTTGTGGTATCAGTTGAGCTGCCAATCACACTATCTGGCCCTACGTCCATCTCATCACAGGGGAGGGCACATGAGCCAGACCTGGCCGACCACCACATTTCATCCCTGGGACTTTATAATTCAACCAAGGGAGAGAGAAGCTTTCTTTTTTTCTAGGGCTCTCAGCTGCCATTATGTAAACCTGGCCTAACTCTCTGGGCATGAAGAATATATAATCTGGCCGGACGTGGTGGCTCATGCCTGTAATCCTAGCTCCCTGGGAGGCCAAGGCGGGTGGATTGCTTGAGCTCAGGACTTCGAGATCAGCGTGAGCCAGAGTGAGACCCTGTCTCTACTAAAAATAGAAAAACTAGCTCAGCGTAGTGGCACATACCTGTAGTCCCAGCTACTTGAGAGGCTGAGACAAGAGGATCAAATGAGTGAAGGAGTTTGAGGTTGCTATGAGCGATGATGTCATGGCACTCTACCCAGGGCAAAAGAGTAAGATTCTGTCTCCCAAAAAAAAAAAAAAATAAAAAAAAAAAAAATATATATATATATATATACACACATATAAAATCTCAGGCAATGAGAGTGAAGGTAACACAAAAAGGGAAGGCAGGCATGGGATCACTGGGGAAGAGGAGAGGAATCCAGCAGCATCACCTGAACTCCCAGGTCAGCTTCTGCTCAGTGCGCCATCCTCCCTCCCTTCCAGGCAGTGCAAGCTATGATGTTTGCTTTGTCAAAAAGTCCAGGGTCCCAATTGAGGAGATTTCACAGAGGAAGTGGCACTTGAACCATGTGTCGAGGAATTCTTGGGACAAACAGCTGTGGCAAGGTTATGCCAGGCAAAGGGAGCTGGTGGGAAGGATATGGCCATGACCTGCCTGGGCAGATCCTGAAGGGCCTCATGTGCCATTGAGCAGAGCTCACATGCATGCATTCATTCATTCATTTATTCATTCACTCATTCATTCACCCAACCAACCCAGCACTCACTGTGTGTACCAAGGCACTATTCCAAACACGTTGTGAAGAATTATGACCTCCAGACAACCCAATGGGTAGGTGCTGTTATTTCACCATTTTATAGTGAGAAAACAGAAGTACAGAGATGTTAACTCACTCAAGGCCACGTAGCTGGTAAATGACAGAGCCAGGATTTGAACACAGCAGTCTGGCTCCAGGTTCATGTTTTTTTTTTTTTTTTTTTGAGACAAAGTCTCAAGCTGTTGCCCTGGTTAGTGATGTGGCGTCATAGCGCATAGCAACCCCCAACTTCTGGAGTCAAGCGAGCCTCTCGCCTCAGTTTTTCTATTTTTAGTGGAGACAGGGGTCTTACTTTTTGGCTCAGGCTGGTCTCAAACTCATGAGCTCAAGCTATCCACATGCCTCTGCTTCCCAGAGTGCTAGGCCAGGTTCGTGTTCTTAACTGCAGAGGGGGAGTGCCCATCGCCTGACTTGAGCCTGGAGTTCTTTTTGTGTCTTCTGGCTCAGTGGGTCTGAGACTGCAGTGCCTGTGCCTGGGCTTTGGACCCAGAACCCTGGATTCCCCATGTGCCTGAGTGATGGGAAAGGGAGGGGGCCCTGCTGATTCTCTCAGAGGATGTGGGGTGCTGTCCTGGCCCAGCCAGCCCAAACTCAAGCCAGGTTCCTGCTATGCACCCTGCTGTTTCTGCAAGCTGTGATAATCTCCAAAAACAGTGAATGATGGTCTTTGGCTGGGTCCAGCTAAGCCCTCAGCAGGAGGTCAGTAACTTCAGGAAGCTTTGGCTTATAGCCAGGTGCTGAGAAGTTTTAAACTTTTCCCAGCAGGGGCAGCCCTGGGCCAGCAGGAAGAAGAGAGTGCTCTGAGCTGTAGCAGTGGCAATGGAGCCCTGGGGGTCTTCTGCATCAGCCCAGGCTCCAGCTTGCCCCTTGACACCCAGGCTCAAGTGCCCTGTGTGGACAAGGCCTTTCACTGTCACAGTCACAGAGACTGGGAGGACCAGCCCTATCTTATAGGGGAGGAGGTTGGGCTCAGCAAAGGCAAGTGACTTTCCTAAGGTCACACACCAGTTTTTCTAAATCCTTGTCCAGGGATCCTGATGACCTCATGAGCCCTGCCTCTTTGTCCTTGCCTCTGATCTGAAGAACACACCAGAGCTCCCTCGGCCTCCTTGCCCCTCCCTCCCATAGGACATCCTTCCTCCTCCTACTCCCAGTTCCAGAGACAGGATTTTTCTCCCGAAGTGGAGTGCTTTTCCATGTGTGGGGAGGATCCTGGCAGCCCCTGGGAATCCTACACAGGTGGCCTCTGGGACCAGGGCTGGGAACTCAGGTATCTGATCATCCCCCAGTGGTCAGGCCCTGACAGAGCAGGTGAGAGAGGAGGGCAGCCCGTCAATAAATGGTTAAACTAAAGCTCTGAGGAAGGAGCCACTTCTGCTGGGGGCAACGGAAATGCTGCACCACATAGGCTGAGCCTCAGAAGCTTAGACTTTTTTTTTTTCTCTTAACAATTTTTTTATAACATTATAACTGTATACATTAATGCATTTATGGGGTACAATGTGCTTGTTTTATATACAATTTGGAATGCTTACATCAAACTGGTCAACATAGCCTTCACCTCACTTACTTATTGTGTTAAGACGTTTAAACTCTACTCTTTTTTTTTTTTTGTCACCCTGGGCATCACAGCCCACAGCAACCTCAGACTGTTGGGCTTAAGCGATTCTCTTTCCTCAGCCTCCCAAGTAGCTGGGACTACAGGTGCCCCCCACAATGCCCAGCTATTTTTTGGTTGTAGTTATCATTGTTGTTTGAGGCCCAGGCTGGGGTCGAACCCACCAGCTCCAGAGTATGTGGCTTGCACCCTAGCCCCTGAGCTACAGGCGCTGAGCTTACTCTTCTCTTAATAGATTTGACATGTACCCTTGCAAGGGAGCAGGGTTGTCTCGGTGAGGAGAGAGATAGGCGGTGTCTCTGGGGCAAGGGCAAGTGGTTCCCATGTGGGTGAGAGCAGCTGGGTTGTGGTTCCAGGCCAAGCACAAAGCAGGCAGGTTTCAAGAGGTGACCCCATTCCAGACTTTTGGGGCATTCAGATGGTATGTGTCCTATTGGGAAAGCAGGAAAATAGTCAGCCAGGCTCCTCTTCTCTGTCCTGCCCAGATCTCTGCCCCACTGAGATGTTCAAGGCAGAGCCTTCTCGGCCTCCCCTCTGCCTGGCTGCCTTCCGCAGAGGCTCATCTGTCTCTTCCCATTTCGTGTCTAGAGCCCAGTGCCCAGGAGCTGCAGGCCCAAGTGGGCACAGTGGGGCTATTGCAGCAAGTCCGATCTTGGCTGGCCAGGCAGGGCTTCTACTTCAGCCGTTGGTTTTCCTTAGAGGTACAAAGAACCCTCAGCCCCAGCCCTGGTGGGGACAGGTGACCGGAATGGCTCCTGGGGTGTAAGGAAACATCTCCTGGGGGCCCCTATGCTGCTGACATCCTCACGTCTATGACAATAGTGATCATGTTTAACACCTGCCTTTTATGAAAAAATACTTGATATGTACCAGCCACCATGCTGGGCTCTTTCCACATGGCACCTCATTTGCCACTTAACGATACCCCTTCAAGGAAGCAGGGTAGGAAGGAGAGGAACCTGAGGCTCTGAGAGGCGGTAGGACTCACTCAACGTAATACAGCTGCTAAGTGGCTAAGTGTCTTGATTCAAAATCTACCTTCCATCCATGGTGAAGATGCTGCCTCTGACCCCCAGGGTTGCTGTGAAGAGCAAAAGCAAATCAATGGGATGAGCCCGCAGTGGAAATGGGTTGCCACGTTCTAAGACTCGGGCTTGGATAACATGAATAAGAGTTATGAGCAGGGAGTGACCCAGGACCCAGAGGAAGGGGAGAGTCTGTACACAGGCAGACAAGGGACTGGTTGGCTGACCTTGGTCATCCTAAGTCCCAAAGGTGAGCCCTTAGCATTCATGACGCAGGTGTGCAGGGCTCTGGAAGGAGCACTGGGCCAGGGCTGGGGGTGGTGTCCAGAGGCCTGGCTTCTAGTCCTGGCTGTGCCCCTCACTCAGCTTCTTCAGGGGGCTTCCTCTCTCTGGGCCTCAATTCATTTGTAGAATGGTGGTGTGGGGCCAGGGCAGGGCTTAGATAGGTTTGACGCCCTCTAACCACACTGTCCTTCTCCCTAAACACTACCCTGGGTCTAACCTCTGGGGTTGAGTCATTCCGGTTTCAGTTTACATGTTACCTGTTCACAAAGATCTTCCTTCCCTCCTCCCCAAAGGCTCTCTACTACCCCTACTGCCCTTTCTTTGTAACACTGATCACTCTGCAAGCACACCATCAGTGTCCTGGTTAGGGTCAGGGAATCTGGGGTCAAGTTGCCCATGTTCAAATCCCAGATTCCACCATGTAGAGCTGGGTGCTCTTAGCTGTGACCTCTCTGTGCCTCGGTTTCCTCACATACGAAATAGGATCAATAATAATACATATTATTTTTGTAAGAATTAAATGAGAAATGCATTAAAAAGCACTTAGTAAAAAAATAAAAAAGAAAAGCACTTAGTGTATAGTATTTGGTACACAGTAAATACTCAATGAATGTTAGGTGCTGTTATTATTAATTACTCTCAGCAGCATGTTTATTGTCTCTCTTCTCTTACTACAATTCAAGCCCCTGACAGCAAGGACTTTGTCTTGTTCCGTGATATATTCCTGCCATGGAGCTCGTTTCCTAGCAGAGCATAGTAGGTACATAATAAATATTCGTTGGATGCATGAATGGACAGGCACCAATGTCCCTGGTCCTACAAGGCTATGTATGGCTGGATACGGAGAAGGACAAGGCTGGGAAAATGGACCTCCTTGCCCAGGGCCCAGCCAGCCCGCTGTGTTCCTAGCAGCCTAGAAGGTGGGCCCTGACCTGGGCGGCCTCGATGGGGGGGTCCATGCCTCTCAGGGCAGAGGAGTCTGTCTAGGGATCAAGGTAGCTCTCTGTCCTGCCTCCCTGACCACAGCGTGTTTGTGGGTGTCTGATGCTGCCCCAGCTCAAATTCCAGCTGCCAGGCATGGGGGCTTACGTTGATTTTTCCCTATGCTCAGCAGCCCTCCCTCCCAAACCCGCAGGGTAGTGCCCCACCTGCTTTATCTTTGCTACACTCCCATTTTCAAAGGCTCCTGTTATAAACAGAAATGCCCCCATGGCCCTCCCACTGCTCCCATACCTTCCTCCTGTTCTAGAATTTCAGGATGGGCCTGCTGACACATCAGTTTTCCTGTAGGCCTTTTCCTTTTTTTTTTAGACAGAGTCTCACTCTGTCACCCTGGGTAGTAGTGTGGTTTCAGAGCTCACAGCAACCTCAAAACTCCTGGGTTCAATCAATCCTTTTGCCTTAGCCTCCCAAGTAGCTGGAACTATAGGCTCCAGCTACAACACCCAGCTAGTTTTTCTGTTTTTAATAGAGATGGGGTCTTGCTCTTTGCTCAGGCTGGTCTCAAACTCCTGAGCTCAACCAGTCCACCCACCTCTGCCTCTGAGGGCCTGGGATTATAGGCATGAGCCACCCTGCCCAGCATGCAGACCTTTTCTTGGTGCCTGGTGCTCTGAGCACCCCGAGGACATTGGTTTATGGTTTTTCTGTCACCTTCTGTATGAAGGATAAAAAGACTCAGAGGGGAGGTTAGCTGGAGGCCCCACAGTTGATGAGGACCAGAATTGGGTTTCAAACTCAGGTCTTGCTGTTTCTTCTGCCTTCATTCATTCATTCATTCAACTCAATGTTTACCTAGTCTGGTCAGGCACTGCACAATAGCAATCCTGGTGACTGCCCTGCCCAGGGATCCAGACATTAATCAGATCAGAAGTTAGTCCAGCTTTGTAAACAGTGTGTACACCAGCATTGTCCAGTAGAACTTTCCATGATAATGGAAACGTCCTGTTCATCACCCACTTGTGGCTACTGTACACTCAAAATGTGGCTAGTGCAAATGAGGCTTGAGGTTTTCATTTTACTTAATTTTACTTAATTTAAATAGCCTCTTATGACTCACAACTTCTATGCTGGACATCACGGATCTGTACAGGTGTTTCACAATCAGCCATGCACAGCCTTGGTCTGCAGGTCTCAAACTCAGATGGGGACCAGGCTGATCTCCTGGGACGTCTTCAGTGTGTCCTCTCCACAAGTGTCAATGCACTGAACGCCACCAAGGAGTTGGTCCCTATCTTCCTTGAAACATGACATCCTCCTGATCCATCGTTCAGTTTTCACTTTTTTTCCTTATTGAAGTGGACCTTGCATAGAGTGAAATGTACAAGCCAGAAGCAAGTAGTGTGATGAATTTTGACAAATATAGACATTGTGTGTAATAACCGCAGTGGAATCAAGATAGAGGGCATTTCCATTCCCCCCGATAATCCTCTTGCACCCCTTTCTAGTAAGTCCCATCCATAGAAACATCCACTGACCTAATGTCTGTCATCATAGATTAGTTTCGCCTATTTTGAAGCTTCACATAAATCGTTTTCCTGCTTTTGAGTGAAAGGACATAAGCAGTATTTCTCATCTTTTTTTTTTTTTTGGAGACAGAGTCTCAAGCTGTCCCCCTGGGTAGAGTGCCATGGCATCACAGCTCATAGCAACCTCCAACTCCTCGGCTCAAGTGAGTCTCCTGTCTCAGCCTCCCAAGTAGCTGGGACCACAGGTGCTCGCCACAACGCCTGGCTATTTTTTAGTTACAGCCGTCATTGTTGTTTGGTGGGCCCGGGCTGGATTCGAACCTACCACCTTAGGTGTATGTGGCTGGCACCTTAGCCACTTGAGCCACAGGCGCCGAGCCTCATCTTTTTTTTTTTTTAATAAGAAGGAGTACCAGCGTGATGAGAAGGTGCAGCTAAACCTGGGCCACAGTGAGGAGGAGCCCAGGAGTCGGGTGGGCCATGGAGCCCTGGGGACTTGTGGCCTGTCTAGAGGGAGCGGACCCTCCTTAGTCTCAGCTGCCTCATGAGAATGTGGGCCTGGCACCGCCAACTCTTTTTTTTTTTTTTTTTTAAAGGAAAGTTGAAAATATTGGTTTTCATGTAAAATCTCCAAAATGTTGGCATTTCAAAAATGTTTATAACACCACAGGCCAAATAATTCACATCCGTGGGGCAGATTTGACCTGGGGAGGGCCGGGTTTTGAGCTCAGCCTTGGACTCATCAGAATGTTAGTGGTAATGATAGCTGGTATTCGCTGAGTGCTTTCTTTCTTTCAGCCCTATTCTAAGTGCTCTCGGTTATTAAGCCATCTAATCCCTGTAACAATTTATTAATAGATCCATTTTGTAGATGAGTGAGCTGAGCCATTAAGAAGGATTAAGTGACTTGCCCAAGGTTAAAGAGGGAATACTTGGCAGAGCTGGGGTTTGAATGCTGACTGTCTGGTTCTAGAATCCGTGCTCCTGACCACTACATGTCTTCCCCTTGGAGAGTAAGGTTGGAAGGTGATGCTTCTGGGGATGGTTATGCCACTTGGGGGATAGCCACTAAGGATGTCATCTCTTTGAACAAGTGAGAGAGCCCCTCGGCCCTGCCCTGCTGGGACTGTTCCAGCTCAGGCAGTTTTCATGTGCAGGCACTTTGGCTGTCAGGTAGTAGAACCCAAATGTAGGAAATGCTGGGAAAGCAGCCAGTGGCTATGCTGGGAGTGTGGAAGCTGGGTTGATGAGGAGCCATCAGAGATGTGAGGAAGGGCCGGGCAAGTGGGAACAGAAGTAGCAGGAGCCTGATGGGGGAAAGCCAGGCCCTGGAGGTGGCAGGGAGGGGACCAATGAGGATAGATGGATCTGCCAGCCTGGGCCCAGGGCCAGGACAAGTTGCTTCTGCTGCCTGGGGAGCTAGTGGCTGGGGCATCCCCGCCTCCTAGTGCTTGGTCCAGACAAGCCTATCGCTTGGAAGAGTCTGGGAAGGGGGAGATAAAGGATCCCCAGGATCACTGCTGTACTTTCATCATCACCTCCCCTCTCCAAAGCATGGGCCAGGACCACATGGCTAGAACTCACACGGGGACTCTTGACTTCCATGCTAGTGCTCTTTGGCTCTTTGATGCTCTCAGGGCCAGGATTCAGGGGGAAAGGGTCTCTGATTATTTCTGGAGCCTGAGAAGGGGAGAGGCCAGCAGACAGATCCAGAAAATCTGCAGGTCTCCAAGCCAGGCCCAGTATACAGCAAGTGCTAAGTAAGCATTTGCATTACTATTAGTTTTCCCAATTTGATGCTCACACCCACTTTTGACATATGTGCTGCCATCAAAACCCATTTTACCCACAAAAAAGCCAAAGTTCAGAGGGAAAATTGCCTGTGTCACTGAGCCAGGAAGTTATTGGCAGGATGCATGGAGCGTGGTAGCACCAGCCTGGTGCACAGCAAGGGGCTTGGAATGGAGCCTGGCCCACAGGAGGGACGACATGGAAGGACTGACTAAAAGAGGGGCTGTTGGAAGAGGCAGCATGAAGCTGGGCGTGGGGAGCTCAGCCTGTGAAGCGGCTGGTTCCCCTGGGGCCAAGTTATTTCCTGAATAAGTTATCTCCTAATGCTCCCTGGGTCTCCGTGCTCTGAGGATGCACTGCCTGCCACATGCATGTGATTTGGGCTGGTACCCAGCCCATGTGCCTTCTGGCAGCTCCACACCAGGACAGCTCACCACTCCTGGCTCCAGACCCTGTGTGTGGTAGAGGGGCAGTCTGGCCGGGGGTGAGGGGGGCGCATCACTTCCCTGAACCTCAGTTTCCTCATCTGTCAAATTGAGACAATGCTATCTACCATGCAGGGTTGTGGTGAGGGCCTGGTATATAACAGGTGCTCAGTAAATACGTGTCATAGAACCTCCAGAAAATGGCTATCAAATTGGCCTTTTAAGGACAGATACCTCTCTAATCTAGCCCAGGACAGCTTGATCCATTCACAAACTCAGAATCTAAACAGGCTCACTACTTTCAACCTGCACACTTTACAGACATGTGCCCTCTTCACCTGCGTCTGCACTGGCCTGGGCACTGAGAGAAAGTTCGCCATTAGTACAGTCCCCCCAAAACCACGAGCAGCAAACATCACTGAGCACAGGCTGTGTGCCAGGCACTGCATGAAGCCCTCTATGCCACTACTTTACACAGGAGGAGACAGGCTCGGTAACTGAATCCTAGGCACTCAGTGCCTGGTGGGGAGAGGCTTAAAGCCTTAGTCTAGCTCTGGAGTCTGTGGCTCACGCCTGTAATCCTAACACCTTGGAGGCGGAGATGGGTAGATTGATTGAGCTCCGGAGTTCGAGACCAGCCTGCGCAAGAGCAAGACTCCATCTCTAAAAATAGCTGGGTGTTGTCGCAGATACCTATATTCCTAGCTACTCGGGGGGAGGCTGAGGCAAGAGAATCACTTGAGCCCAAGAGTTTGAGGTTGCTGTGAGCTGTGATGCCACGACACTCTACCGAGGTTGAGAAAATGAGACTCTCAAAAAAAAAAAAAAAAAAGAATCTACCAGAAATAAACAAAAATATTAATTAGGGGCAGTCAGGTGCAAAGGTTTTCACATGTGGTTCAGTTTTGTCCTCAAGACACCTGCTGAGAATGGTGTTATCTTCCCATCTTACAACTGAGGAATAGGAGGCCCAGAAAGATGACATGACCTGCTCAAGGCCACGTGCCTGACTCCGAATCCAGTGTTCTTCCCCCTGCTTCTCAGCTGCCTCTTTGTGGTGATAGTTGTCCAGCTGGGATGGTGGCAGCCAGCCCCATGAACTCAGCCCTGCCTGTCCCACGGTCCCCATGTGCCTGCCCCCACAGGTGAGCCACCTGTGATCTCAGAGCTTAGAGCTTTTAGTTATCAGAGATGTTAGCAATTTTCTACTCTGTTCCTTAGAACCCTGAGGGAGCTAGGGTTCAGGGTCAGGATATGAAGTCATTGAGTGCCTAAGTGGCAGTTCCACTTATCTCTCTTTTGTGTTTTGGGTTGCCATGTTGTTTTTCAAATAAAGGACTCTGAGATTTAAAAAATAGTGTGACAACCACTGTTCTGCACCGGCACCTGCCTCCCATGCTACGGGTGAAAAAACTGACACCAAAGCTCATCTTTCCCGCATAAATGATAATAATATTCGGATATTGTTCTAAGTCTTACTCATTGAATCTTTGCAAGCCTGTGAGGGAGACATTGTTGTTATCCCTGTTATACAGATGAGGACACTAGGTGCAGAGGGGGAAGTTTCTTGCCCACAGATTAGAATCCAAGGAGCCTGGTTCTCCGAGTTCACACTCTCAGCCACCCCCAGACTAACAGACATACCTTCTCTTTGTGTTCTGCGAGGTGAGGGGGTGGAGTGACTTGTTGAAGCCCAGGGTAAGGCAATGTGGGAACTGAGACCAGAATGTGGATCTCCAGCCTCCCAGTCCTAGTCCTATTCCTCCTGCTGTCCAGGACATTGCCCAGGCTGAGAGAGGGATTGGTGAGCCTCTGTGAACCTGCCTCTTGTGATTTATTGGCTGTGTGACCTTGGACAAGTGAATGGACCTCTCTGAGCCTGTTTTCTCACCTTAGAAAAGGGTTAATAGTGCCCATATCATGGGGTTATCATGAAAGTTAGATAGGATCATCGGCATAGTTGGTTGGTGTAAGGTTCATGGATCCTAGGAGCCCCCAAAGCTTCCTGCCCCACGCACTACCAACTCCCTCTTCCCAGCCCCACCTGCTCACCTGTGTAACACAAATACTAATTACAGCCAGTTCCAGGAGCTGCTTCCTGTTGGAGCCTAATTACCAGGCAGCTCAGTCATTACCTTTATACATATCACTTAAGGAAACAGATTAACGTTATCCTAGGTGTGTGATCAACAAATTGTTTGCCCACACTTGGTCTCCCCAACTTGGGACTCACCTAGCTTGGCCATCTTGCACAGCCTAGGACGTCACACAGGGGTGCTAGAAGGTGCAGGGGCATTTGTGGGTGGCCCCAGCTTTAGGGCCAGCTGCAACTCCCTGGTTTGCCTGGAATTTAATACTCAGAGAACATCAGAGCAGACAACTTAGCCCCTTTATCCTGGCTGGGAGGTGATGCCTGTAGTAGTAAGGAGGGAGCAGGTGACAGCCACCTTCTGATCTGTTGTAATGGCAAAACCACAGCTTTGGGGTAGAAGCACTCGGATCATTTACTTTGGGCAGTTACTGACCCTTGCTGCACTCCATTTGTTTTTACGCTGTGCAGTGGGGAAGAGTTGGGATGCTATCAGGTGCCCAGAGTGCCATAGGTCTTCTCTCTCTCTCCATGATCTTACCCTCCCTCATGCTGCCTCCCTGCTAGGCACCAGGCTGTGGACTTTCCAGCTCTTACTTAGTTTAAGACGTGCAAAGACCTCGTGTGTATGGGTGAGTGAGGGGTACCATTATCATCTCCATTAGACAGATGCAGAAGCCAAAGCATGGATGGAAGAGAAACAGCCTTGTTGAAATCACACAGTCACACTTGGCTGCCAATCACCCCATTGGGATGAGATGCTGGAAAATGCCCAGGGAGGGGTCACAGTGAAGTCAGAAAGGAGAGCGGCCTGGAGGTAAATGCATCTAAACTAAGGAGTTGTCAGGGGAAAGAAGGCAGAAGGCAGTGGGTATGCAAAAGCCTGCAGGGAGCTTGGTGTGTCGGGGGGAACTAACTGTAAGTGCTTTGCTGTGTTTGAGCAGGTGAGGGAGGAGTAGTAAGAGATGATGCTATAGGGGGCCAGGAGCCAGGTCCTGGGAGACCTGGAGGAGTAGGGGATGGAAGCCAGGCGAGGCCCATGGTCTTCATTTTGCCAGCTCCAGGGAGTCAGCACATGAAGCTGGCAAGTAGTTTAGAACATCCTGCCTCTAGCTGGCCAAGAGACAAGGGACTGGAGGGGCCACAATGGGAGATCAAGAAGGCCAGAAGACTTCCTGGGTTGGGGGCAGGCAGAGGGGCAACAATGACTGCTAGGGGCTGTCAGGCACGTGGAGGGGTGGGCATCAAGTTATAATGAGAGGTTGCAGCCAGATTCAGGGCCTGGGTGTGGGGCGGCCTGGGTGTGGGGCAGCCTCCAGCAGGCATCAAGGCAGTGGGTTGGCAGCACTAGGTAAGACTGCCTGCCGGGCCCCCAGGCGGGTGAGTCAACACCAGGCCAAGTGGGTGAGTGTTTCCCGGCTCCCTGCATGTGTAGGCGAGCCTTCTGCTGCCAGCACCTTAGTAGGAGCCCAGCCCTGGGACTCCGGTCCAAACCAGGATGGTTGACTCATGGGTTCACAGGGCTGTTGGCTTCTCCAATAAGAGGGCTAGCAGCCTTGACCTCCCACCTATGTCCTGCACCCTTGGTCTTCAAGGGTCTCCCTGAGTCTCACCTTGAGCTTTTCCCTCCCCCATCCTCCTACTCACTTGTGCTCAGGCCTTTTTGGCGGCACAAAGCATAGTCTCCCATCCCACCTCTACCAGTTACATCCCTCCCTCTGTACCGTATCTCAAGAGGGTGACCTCTGGCCTGCAAAGGAGGTTGGTCTAGAGAGCCCCAAGGTGGGGGCACAAGAAAAGGAGAAGGGACCCCTAGAGAACCAGGAAGACCTGGGTTTGAGTCCCAGCTCTGCTGCTGCCTGGCAAGCCACCTCTTCTCTCTAAGCCTCAGTCTCCATACCTATAAGATGGGGATCTCAGGACTTATTCCACAAGGTGATGGTAACACAAATAAGATAAGGATACAGGCTTGGTGCCCATAGCACAGTGGTTACAGCACCAGCCACAACCTTAGACTCTTGGGCTTAGGTAATTTTCTTGCCTCAGCCTCCCAAGTAGCTGGGACAACAGGCGCCCACCACAACTCCTAGCTATTTTTTTTGTTGTTGTAGTTGTCATGGTTGTTTAGCAGGCCTGGGCTGGGTTTGAACCCACCGCCCCTGGTGTATGTAGCCTGTGCCCTAACCACTGAGCTATGGGTGCTGAGCCTGACTTATTGCTGTTGATGTTAACCTTGATCACCTGGGCACTCCATATTTTTGCCAAGTATCCAACAGGGAGAGAGTAATGCAAAATATTGGCTGAACTAAGGCAGGGAAATTTGGATGAGGACAGAAGCAAAAGGGGAAGGTGGTGAGAAGGTAAAGAGAAGCAGGCAGGCTGGACAAGGTGGCTCATGCCTGTAATCCTAGTGCTTTGGGAGGTGGAGGTGGGAGGATCACTTGAGGCCAGCAGTTTGAAATCAGCCTGGGCCATATATCAAGACCCCATTTCTACAAAACAGAAAACATTAGCAGGCTGTGGTAGTGCACACCTATAGTTTCAACTACTTGGGAGGTTGAGGCAGGATGATCCCTTGTGCTCAGGAGTTCAGGGCTACAGTGAGCTGTGCTCATGCCACTGTACTCCAACCTGGGCAACAGAGTGAGACCCTGTCTCTTAAAAAAATTAAATTAAGGCTCAGTGCCTGAAGCTCAGGGGCTAGCGCACCAGCCACATACACTGGAGCTGACGGGTTCGAATCCAACCCAGGCCTGCCAAACAACAATGACAACTGCAACCAAAAAATAGCCAGGTGTTGCAACAGGCATCTGTAGTCCCAGCTACTTGGGAGGCTGAGGCAAGAGAATCACTTAAGCCCAAAAGTTTGAGGTTGCTGTGAGCTGTGACACCATAGCGCTCTACAGAAGGCAACAAAGTGGGACTCTGTCTCAAAAAAATTTTTTTTTAATTAAAATTTTGAAAAAAAGAAGCAAGCATAAAGAGGTGGGTGATACAGTATGTCCCACAGGTGCCAGTTTCCTTGATGACGGGCTGCTATATGCCACATAGTTCATGTTCTCAGTTCATTTAATCTTCACAATGACCCTTTTTACAGATGAGGAAACTGAGACCTGAAATGTGAAAATGATATGTCAAAGTAACATGAGCTCAGGGAACCTGGGATTGGGCCTGGGTCTATCTTTATTGCCTCACTCTTCACGCAGTTGAATAAATACTTGGAAGCCCTATTTCCAGAAGAGTGGGTAAGAGAAGGAATGTTCCTGATACAGGTTATTTCAAACTGACTTTATTCCCTAGAGGATTCATGATGAGTTATAACTAAAATACATTCAATAAAATAATATGCTCCTAGCACTCCGGGAGGCCGAGGCAGGTGGATTGCTTAAGCTTATTGGAGACCAGTCTGAGCAATAGCAAGACCCTGTCTCTGCTAAAAATAGAAAAACTATAAGGCACCAGCCCCATATGCCGGAGGTGGCGGGTTCAAACCCAACCCTGGCCAAAAACTGCAAAAAAATTTTAAAAAATAAAATAGAAAAACTGAGGCAAGAGGTTCACTTGCCATGTGCTGTGACGCCATGGCACTCTGCTCAGGGCATCAGAGTGAGACTCTGTCTGGAAAAAAAAGTCCTCCAGAATCGCTGGCCTTTGCTGACAAATGGAAGTTTGGTGAACCTAAAAAATAAAAAAAGTCAAGAGGCAGTTTAATCCTTCAGGAACTTTGTGGTAAATTTAAAAAGAAATTAATCACACGAAAGACGGCTCGGCGCCTGTGGCTCAATTGGCTAAGGCGCCAGCCACGTACACCTAAGGTGGCGGGTTCGAATCCCCAGCCCGGGCCCGCCAAACAACAATGATGGCTGCAACCAAAAAATGGCCGGGCGTTGTGGCGGGCGCCT
>CAUYQV010119190.1:0-16354 GCA_963574575.1 Galagoides demidoff
TAAGAGTAGAATCAGAACGTTTTAAAACTATAACTGAGAAAATGACATGAAGGCTGTGTTGATCAGTTTGATGGAAGTATTTCGGATTGCATGTGAAAACCCCACACTGTACCCCAGAAAGTGCATTAATGTACATAGTTACCATTCAATTAAAAAAAAAAAGGTTATTTCAAGGCCAGATGTGGTTTAGTCACGCCTGTAGTACTAGTACACTGGGAGGCCGAGGCAAGTGGATTGCCTGAGTTCACAGATTTGAGACCAGCCTGAGCCAGAACAAGACCCTGTCTCTAAAAATAGCTGGGCATTGGCTCTGCTCCTGTAGCTCAAGTGGCTAAGGCACCAGCCACATAAACCAAAGCTGGTGGGTTCGAATCCAACCCAGGCCTGCAAAACAACAATGATAACTACAACCAAAAAATAGCTGGGCTTTGTGGCGAGCACCTGTAGTCCCAGCTACTTGGGAGGTTGAGGCAAGAGAATCACTTAAGTCCAGGAGTTGGAGGTTGCTGTGAGCTGTGATGGCATGGCACTCTACCCAGGGCAACAACTTGAGACTGTGTCTCAAAAAAAAAAAAAAAAATAGCTGGGCATTGTGCCTGTAGTCCCAGCTACTTGGGAGGCTGAGGCAAGAGAATCACTCAAGCCCAGGAGCTTGAGGTTGCTGTGAGCTATGACTCCACAGTACTCTACTGAGGGTGACAAAATGAAACCTATCTCAAAGGGGGAAAAAAAAAAGGATATTTCAGTAATCCAGGTGAGATGCTGTTTGTCTTAGTCAGGGAGGTAAGTGGAGAGCCAGGAAGGAGAAGGCTGCCCCAGAACTTAAAGAAACAGGAGATTAAGGCAGAGAGAATATGATTAGTTGTGTCAAAAGTTTCTCTAAGTCAAGCAAAACAGTGAAGGAGAATTGGCATTACTTTTAACAAGTTTTGTAGGGCAGCGCCTGTGGCTCAAAGGACTCGGGTGCCAGTTCCATATGCCAGAGGTGGTGGGTTCAAACCCAGCCCTGGCCAAAAAAAAAAAAAAAAAAAGTTTTGTGGAGTGGTGGGGAAAAATAATATCTAGTTTTGGAGTGGATTCTCTAGAATGGAAGGAGAAGAAATGAAAACAGCACCTTTAGACAACTTTATCTTTCTTTTTTTTGAGACAGAGTCTCACTTCGTTGCCTCTGGTAGAGTGCTATGGCATCACAGTTCACAGGAACCTCAAACTCTTGGGCTCAGGTGATCCTCTTACCTCAGCTTCCCAAGTAGCGGGACTACAAGCCTGTACCACTGTGCTCAGCTTATTTTTCTGTATTTAGTAGAGATGGGTCATGCTGGTTTTGAACTCCTGAGCTCAAGTGATCCACCTGTCTTTGCTCCAGAGTGCTAGGATTAGAGACGTGAGCCACCTTGCCCAGCCTATTACCCCCATCCCCCGCTAATCAGCTTTTGTTAGTGTTTGTATAATTTAATGAGTGCCCTAAGACAACTCTTATTCTTACAATGTGTGGCAGAGAAACAAAAAAGTTTAGACATCCCTGCTTCGAGTGCTTGAGCAGGATTTGGGACTAAGAGCTGTCTTGGGATGGAGTTTATCTTCCCGGAGCTTCTTAAGGGAAAAAGGAAAGAGAAGTCTATGTGTACCAGTTTACAAACAGCACTGGTACTTGGGTGGGGTGGGGGCAGAGGAGCCTCTCCAGATCAGGTGTCCCAACTCTCAGCCTTGAGGGGGAGGAGCCTGTGGCTGTGCTGTTCTCAGGCTATGGCTGCTGTCCACTTTTGCTTACCATCATTATTGGGAAGTATGCACAAAAAGACCCCTAGTGTCTCCTGGATACCAGACACGTTCCATGGCCTCAGTCTGTCTTCCTCCTGCCAGTCAGGTCATTTGCCCTGCCAGGAAGGTGACTCTTCTTTCCTTTTGTCTTTGGCTAGGAGATCAGAGTTGCTGTGACAGCCATAGCGTGAAGTTCAGTGGGGCTGGTGCTGTGTCCCTTAGTGGAAGTGTTACTGCTTTGGGGGCTAGGACTTCTAAACCCACAGAATCTAGAACTGCAGGAACAGGAAGCCCACCTTCTCCAAGTCAGCCTCTGGGAGTGGTGGGCAGCAGGGTCTCTCACGTGTCCACCGTTGGTTCTGGACCCGTGGGTTCTGCTAGAGACATCGCACCATGTAGTGGCTACTCATTAACCCTTTCTGATCCTATATTGGAATGATTTCCCTATCGTATTCCTCTGTCAGAAGATGTCCCATGTTTGTTTTTATTTATTTTTATTTTTATTTTTATTTTTTATTTTTTTATTTTATTTTTTTTGAGACAGAGCCTCAAACTGTCCCCCTGGGTAAAGTGCTATGGCTTCACTGCTCACAGCAACCTCCAACTCCTGGGCTCAAGCGAGTCTCCTGCCTCCGCCTCCCAAGTGCTGGGACCACAGGCACCCGCCACAACGCCCGGCTATTTTTTGGTTGCAGCCATTATTGTTGTTTGGCAGGCCCAGGCCGGATTCGAACCAGCCACCTTAGGTGTATGTGGCTGGCGCCTTAGCCGCTTGAGCCGCAGGCGCCAAGCCAGATGTCCCATATTTATTGTTGAGCCTGTCTGTGTTTCCTCACATAGTATAGACTCTCACCAACAGACAGCACAGCTTCTCTCTGTCTCTCTGCAGGCCACATGTTTTTATGCGAACAGGTGATCATATGTTGTAGTTGTGCAGAGTGCTTATAGGAAAATGGCCTGCCCTAAATAGATCAAAGCTGGGGAGTATGTGGATGGCAGAAAAATTGGATTGGAAAGGTGAAAACATGTTTCATCCAGGGGATGGCATCACATCTTCACATGGTCTCGACTCCAGGCTGGAGCAAAGCAGTGCCTTTGGCCAGCTCCTCAATCATGCTGTCTGGCCAGCAGTTTTGGGGTGCTGCAGTGTGAACTCCATTGTCACATGCACACTGCTGTTCTTTTGCTGTAATGTTTATCCTTTAGTCTGGTGAGGTGCTTTGTGGGATCCTGTGTCAGTGGATTAAATATTCTATAATCCTCAAATAGTGATGCTGTGGCTAAGGCACTGTGGGCAGGAAACCTTTACTTGGATTATGTCTTGATTTCTGTCAGTAGAAATGTCTGTTCTTTTAGGATCCAAAAGGTCCATTGTGATCAACTTGCCACCAAGTGGCAGGCTGATCTCCTGAGAGATGGTGCTGTACTGGGGGCTCTGTGCTGCTTTCTGCTCCTGGCATCGTGCACCTTCCCCAGAGGTAGTAGCTAGATCAGCCTGGGTAAGTAGGAGCCCGGTGTCTTCTGTTGTGTTAAGATGTCTTTTGCATTTTTCCCTGAAGAGTGAGAGGTTTAAGTATCAGCATCTTTTTATATGGTTAAGTGCTATAAGTGCCATTTGGTCTTTTTCTTTTGTATTTTTAGGAGCTCTTTTATGTTTGGGATAATTATCTTTTGGTGATATAAAATACATTTTTACCAGTATGCTTATGCTTATGGTGTTTTTGTTCCTATGTAAAAAATTTTTTGTAAATATAGCTAGATTTATTAGTCTTTTTCTTATTGTTTCTGGATTTTGGATTTTGGAAAGTTTTCTATATTCCCAGCTTTTGGAAGAATTCACTAAGTTTACTAATTTTTTCTTTCTAAAATCCTATAGGTTTTTTGCTTTTAAATTGCTGATTTATTGAGATGTTATCAAACATGGTATGAGGAATGAATCTAATTTTTCAAGATGACCGTCCTGTTAGCGCAACCCAACTTATAAAAACTCTGTTTTTTTTCTTCTGATACAGCTTTTATTTCCACATGCAGTTGGTCTATTTCTAATTTTTTAATTCTGTCCCATTGATTTATCTATTGGTTCATGTCCTAATATGAATCTTACTTTTAGAAACTTTTCATAGAGGCTGGGAGCAGTGGCTCATGCTTGTGAGGCTGAGGTGGGTGGATTCTCTGAACTCATGGTTTGAGACCAGTCTGAGCAAAAAGCAAGACCCCCCCCCAAAAAAGCAAGACCCCTGGCTCTACTAAAAACAGAAAAACTGAGGCAAGAGGATCACTTGAGCCCAAGAGTTGGAGGTTGCTGTAAGCTATGATGCCATAGCACTCTACCCAAGGCGACATCTTGAGACTCTGTCTCAAAAAAAAAGAAAAAAAATTAGAAACTTCTTATAAGTTTTAATAACTGGTAGAATTGGCTGTCTTCTTGCTTCTTTTTTTTTTTTTAATAGGGTTTCCTATTTATTCTCCTTTGTTCTTCCCAATGAATTTTTTGTTTTTGTTTTTAAACAGAATCTCACCTCGTCACCTTGGTAGAGTGGCATGGCATTATAGCTCACAGCAACCTCAAACCCTTGGGCTTGGACAATCCTCTTGTCTCAGCCTCCCGAGTAGCTGGGACTACAGGCACCTGCCATGATGTCAGGCTAGTTTTTCTATTTTTAGTAGAGATGGGGGTCTCGCTCTTGCTCAGGCTAGTCTTGAATTTCTGAGCTCAAGCTATCCACTCACCTCAGCCTGATTACAGGCCAACCACCATCCCAAGCCTTTTTTTGTTGTTGTTTAAGAGAAAGGGTCTCACTTTGTCACCTAGGCTGGAGTGCAGTGGCATCTTCATAGTTCACTGTGGTCTCTAACTCCTGGGCTCAAGTGATCCTTCTACCTCAGCCTTCTAAATAGTTGGGACTACCTATGGGTACCACCACATCAGGCTAATTAAAAAATTATTTTTATAGAGAAAGGATCTTGCTGTGTTGCGCAGGCTAGTCTTGAGCTCCTGGCTGCAAGTGAACCTCTTGCCTTGGCCTCCCAAAGCATTGGGATTATAGCCAATGACATTTCTAATAAGTTTGTCCACCTCCAGAAAGTAATCTGGAGTTTTTATTGGTATTTTAAATTTACAAAGTTACATAGGAAAAACTGGGGTCTTTCTAGTCAAAACAAGGTGTATATTTTTCTTCTCAAGTCTATTTTTGTGTTTTTAAGAGTTGAGACATTCATATGTTTGGACATTTCTTTCACCTGGTATAACTTTAACATAATATTGTGGGTCTTATTTTTTAAGTTTTATCCTCTCAGTCTTCAGCTTCATCCCTCTTAGGATGAAATTCACCATTTATGGTTTCTGTTGTGATTTCTATAATGGGGAAACACCTGGCTTGTGAGCCAGTGTCAGTGCTTCTCTAGATTTGCCTCAGGGTTTGTGTGTGGCTATCACTACTTTAGAGTAGATAACTGGAAGTCTGTTTTAGTAGATAACTAGAAGGAACCAGCATCAGTGATCAGAAGCCTCACATATCACCTGGATTTCTGCTGTTGCCCTCGGGTATTGTTGCGAAGCAGAGTATCCTTAATAGGTCAGGGAAGGTGTTATTTCCTAGGAAGGTGAAGGACGCTTAACAAGGAGAGATCAGCCCTTGATCCTTTGGTGTGCTACGGAAAGAAATAAAACGATAATACTGATACTTCAAGAGAGGACACAAAACGGAAAAGTTACCTCTATCACAATCCCCAAAAGATAATCATTTAAAGACAGTTCAGACACAGCCTTGCTTGGTAGCTTACACCTGTAATCTCAGCACCTGTAATACTCTGACCTGGGTGACAGAGCAAGACTCTGTCTCTTAATAAAATTCAGACAGAGGAGATTCCGGTTTGGGGGATACCTCAAGGTGCTGTGTCCAGGGAGGGTGTGGAAGTGCTGTGCTGGCTACCCCGTACTTTGCCCTACACATTGCTTCCGGCTGTTGCTTAGTTGTGTCCTTTATAACATAGCTGCACAACGGGAGTGTAGATGCCCCCAGCTGGTGCCAGCCCCCAGCCATGCAGTCCTTCTCAATCTTTGAATCTTCCTGACATCACATATACCATGAAGCAGAGATAAGCTGTCTCCATTGTCTCCTGTCCAGATTCTGGGCATATAGAATAATAATAAAATGCTTGCTGTTTGTAAAAAAATTTGAGCCAGATTTCATGTCACTAAAATAGTCTGCTTAAGAGAGGCTATACAATTTTGCTTCCCTTGCAAATGGTATACATCTTGAGTGCTTTGTGAGTGAGCAACATGTACATCCAGGGGTTCCTTGACACTTGGTGTTGGTAAAGTGATGGTGAACGTCAGTGTGGAGCTTTCCTATGTCTGCTGCCTTTTGCTTGTTACCTGACATAAAAACTGCTGAGGTGAATGAAAATATTCAGAAAGTCTAATTTTTTTATTTTTTGAGACAGAGTCTCACCATGTCACCCTGGATAGAGTGCTGTGGTGTCACAGTTCACAGCAACCTCCAACTCGTGGGCTTAAGTGATTCTCTTGCCTCAGCCTTCCAAGTAGCTGGTAGTACAGGCACCCACCACAATGCCCAGCTATTTTTTGGTTGGACTTGTCATCGTTGTTTGGCAGGCCCAGGCTGGATTCGAACCTGCCAGCTCCAATGTATATGGCCAGTGCCGTAGCCGCTAAGCTACAGGCAACGAGCCAAAGTCTAATTTTTGTACATAGAAATTTTGACTTCCAACCATGAAGCTGATACTCTGCATCTGTTAGTGCCAACTGCTTTCTCTAAAGATTTTAGATCTTTCTTTCCTTTTTGGGGGTGGGGGGGTAGGGGACAGAGACTCACTCAGTCACTCTGGGGTTGAGTGCTGTGACATCACCTCACAGCAACCTCAAACTCTTGGGCTTAGTGATTGTCTTGCCTCAGCCTCTCGAGGAGCTGGGACTACAGGCGCCCACCACAACAGCCAGCTATTTTTAGAGATGGGGCTCAGGCTGGTCTTGAACTTCTGAGCTCAGGCAATCCACCCGCCTTGGCCTCCCCGTGTGCTGGGATTACAGGTGTGAGCCACCACACCCAGCCGGATTTTACATCTTCCTATCCTGTTCTCCCATCTGTCCCTTTCTTGCCCTCCCCGTCAGAGGTTTTCTCATAGAGAGATGAGGACAGTGTGAAAGAAATGAAGGTTGGAGAATGAGTTGAACAAAGTCCTGGGGAACACAGGGGTCCCCATTTCTTTTTTTTCTTTTTTTTTTTTTGAGACAGTCTTACTGTGTCGCCCTTGGTAGAGTGTTGTGGCGTCACAGCTCACAGCAACCTCAAACTCTCGGATTTAAGTGATTCTCTTGCCTCAGCCTCCCAAGTAGCTGGGACTACTGGTGCCCACCATAATGCCTGGCTATTTTTTTGTTGTAGTTGTCATTATTGTTTGACAGGCCTGGGCTGGAATCCAACTGTCAGCTCCAGTGTATGTGGCTAGCGCCCTAGCCACTGAGCTACAAGTGCTGAGCTGGTCCGCATTTCTTGTGGCTGGTTCTTTGTTTGCTTTCTGTGTAGATGGAGTGGTTTACGCCTGGGGCCACAATGGATATAGCCAGTTGGGGAATGGGACAACTAACCAAGGCATCGCTCCCATCCAAGTCTGCACCAATCTCTTGATCAAGCAAGTGGTTGAAGTAGCTTGTGGCTCACATCATTCAATGGCTCTGGCAGCTGATGGAGAGGTAAGTACACTGCTTTTATTTTTCAGTCTTTGTTTTTAAAATTGCAGTAAAATACACATGAAATTTACTATCTTAATTAAGAGTATAATTCATTGGCATTAAGTACATTCACATTATTGTGCAACTGTCACCTCTGTCTACCTACAGAATTCTTTGCGTCTTGCAAAACTCAAATTCTTTTCCTATTAAACTCCCCATTCTCTCCCCCCAACCCCTGGCCACCACCTTGATAGTTTGTTTCTATGAATTTGACTACCCCCAGGGACCTCATGTAAGTGGAATCAGACAGTATTCATCCTTTTGTGACTGACTTCACTTGAGCATAATGTCCTTAAGGTTCATCCATGTTGTGACTTGTAACAGGGTTTAATTCCTTTCAAGGCTGAGTAACATTCCATTGTGTGCATACCCAGTGTCCTCACTTATATGTCATTGATAGGTTCTGGAAACTGTGACTTTAGGCAGAATGACATGTAATGAAACCAATTTTATCATAGGCTAATTGATGTAAGCAAGAGTTAAGTTCTTATGGGATATTTTTGGTCACAATACCCATCAAACTTCTAAATAAAGATCCAAACCAGACCAAGTGGGGCCTGTGATCCTAGCCCTCTGGGAGGCTGAGGTGGGTGGATTACTTGAGCTCAGGAGTTCTAGACCAGCCTGAGCAAGAGCGTGATCCCATCTCTACTAAAAATAGAAAAAACTAGCCAGGCATTATGGTGGGTGCCTGTAGTCCCAACTACTTGGGAGGCTGAGGCAAGAAGATTGCTTGAACCCAGGAGTTTCACAATGCTGTGAGGTATGATGTAGGTGCATTAAAATTGAAATACTCAATATATACTGGTAACAAAAGATGAATAAAAGTCACTTTGAGCACCTCTAATAATTGGAAAAGTCAAATGTGACTTCAGTATTACAAATTTCCCTTTTAAAATATGAATACATTTTTTGGCACTTTCTGTGTAAGCATTTACATAGTTGCAATTACTATAGAGGCAGTGTAGTACCATGGTTAAGGGCATAGGGAGACTGCCTGAACTTGAATTCCACTTGCACTGCTTCCTACCCGTGGAGCCCCTGTCCAGTTGCTTAACCTCTCTGTGTTTCAGTTGTCATATATTAATATAAAATGGAGGTGATAGTATTATGTACTCCAGGGCCACTTTGCAGGATTACTAAAAGGATTAAGTAGGTTAATGTGTGTAGCATATGTGAATCTTTTGGCATACAGTAAGTACTCAGTAAGTGGGTTTATTTCTACCTTATGATTATGTTAGAGGTCAGATTTTCACTCTGACTATTCTTTCTTTTTCCCTTCTTTTTTAGGTGTTTGCTTGGGGGTATAACAATTGTGGTCAGGTGGGATCAGGTTCTACAGCAAATCAACCAACTCCCCGGAAAGTTACAAACTGTTTACATATTAAGAGGGTGGTTGGCATTGCCTGTGGTCAGACATCATCCATGGCTGTTCTAGACAATGGTGAGGTGAGCTCGCTTGCAATTCCCACTCCCCCTCTAACTGCCTTTTTCCATGGAATGTCTCTTTCTTCATGATCGTGGGAGGAAAAGTGCTTTGTCTGGGTACTCGGTTTAGAGTTGACTGGGGAAGGTGTTTGCTCCTCAGTGTGACTTTATTACTTTATTAAATCCCAAGATCTGCAAGTAAAGACTCTGGTGTGTCTAAATTTTATTTTTTGCCAAGATCTAAATAGCCTCATGCTTATAGGTATTTGTTTTTGATGTTTATCATAATGGATTAGAGCACCAGTTCTCAACCTGTGGGTCGTGACCCATAGGAACTGTATTAAAGGGCCCCGGCATTAGGAAGGTTGAGAACCACTGGATTAGAGGATTTGATACTTTTCTTTCAATGAAAATAAACTGAGCAAACTTTTTAAAGTTAGCTGGTAAGTTAGAACTTCCTACCTATATCGTGAATATTTGTTCACAGGAGGAGACAATTTGCAAAAGCAGATTTTTTTGTCCTGATTGTTGTTATCTACTTTTTAAAATTCACCCTTCAGTTACCTACTGCTGTTATCACCTTTGAGCTTAGGGTTATTATTATGAAATTATTTCTGCTTTTGGCTTCTATGTACATGGGCCAGTTACTACCTGTGCATGTTTTCGGGCACAAAAATTTTAGACATTTTAGACAGAGACATGATGGCATCATGCATTGGAGTTGAGGTGCCCTAGAGTGTACTGAATTAACTTGTGTTAATTTTGATCAGTCCTGATGTCATCCTGATTCTTGAGATACCATCAGATATCCTCCATCCCAGTAATCTTCATTTCTCCTTCATTTTTAAAAATGAGTTAAATTTGAAAATTATTATGTGGTTATTTTAACAAAGGTGAAACGTAGGTATGAAGTAAAAGGGAAATACCTTTCCACATCTTGTTAAATTTTTTTTTTTTTTGGCTAGGGCTGGGTTTGAACCCACCACCTCCAGTATATGCGGCCAGTGCCCTACTCCTTTGAGCCGCAGGCGCCGCCCTATAATTGGTTTTTTTAATGGGATGATGATGCCTACTGCTGCTTTTCTCTGCTGTTCCTCAGCTTCCCTGGCCTGTCTGACAGCATGTTTATCTGTGCCCACTGTGACGAAAGACACCAAATCACCTCCAAAATGGTCCTTATGCCTCTAGTCTTACTTTTTTTTTAAATTTCAGGTTAACGTGAGGGTACAACCAACCAAATAACAATATTTGAATTTGTTAGGTAGAGTCCCTCATTTTTTTTTTTTTTTGAGACAACATCTCACTGTGTTGCCCTTGGTAGAGTGCAGTGGTGTCATAGCTCACAGAAACCTCAAACTCTGGAGCTGAGCAATCCTCTTGTCTTAGACTCCCAAGTAGCAAGTAGCTGGGACCAACAGGCATGTACCACCATGCCCAGCTAGTTTTTTCTATTTTTAGTAGAGATGGGATCTCATTCTTGCTCAGACTGGTCTTGAACTCCTGAACCTCAAACAATCTATCCTGCCTCAGCCTCCCAGAGTGCTGGGGTTACAGGCATTTGCCATTGCGCCTGGCCTTGCCGCTAGTCAGATATGCTCCTGTCACCCCTCATATTGGGCCAGCATGATCTTTCAAAATGCAGGTTTGATTAGTCTGTTTTGACAGATTTTGGTGGAAAATTCAGGTTCATTTTTCTTTCCCTGGTGTGTGTTTTTGTCATTTTGTCTCCTGGCCTTTCCCTTCCTTCTAGTCTTGTCCCTTCCCTCTGCCCTAGCTGTGTCCAGCTAGCCCCACCTGAACCTCAGACACATCCAGCAACTTCTGCCTGGAACGCCTTTGCCCTCACTTGTTCTCCAGCCCTGCTCAGATCTCTCCTTTCTGAAGTCTCCCCTAAGCTTTCTTCCTAGAGCTAAAGCCTTCCTTATGTTCCTGTAGTGCCTCGACTGTGTGTCTGTGGAAGCACGCAGCTATCTGCCTGCAAGAAATTTGCACATGTCTATCTCACTTGTCAAAGAGTGACCGAAAACTTATTCCCGTTATCTTTCACAGTGTCCTGATATCTGTGGGTGCTTAATAATTGTTAGTGAGGTTCAGTTTGCTTATGTATAAAATGGAAAAGAGTGATGTAGCCCAGGCTATCTAACCAGTAAGTCAGGGAGTAGGAACTGATGCCAAACTGTCAGCCCCAGCCCCCAAATACCTTCTGTTTCAAGATCAGTTATAGGATCCTATAATTATCTCTTCTTTTATATGAGCAGTTTTAAAAGCCTATTCTTTCCCTTTCTCTCCTCTCTAAGGTGTATGGCTGGGGTTATAATGGCAACGGTCAGCTGGGCTTGGGAAACAACGGCAACCAGCTGACCCCCGTACGAGTGGCAGCCTTGCACAGTGTTTGTGTGAACCAGGTACGTGTGTTAACCTCAGCTAGCCCGTCCCTATCTGCCTTGCCTGTTCTGCCTTGGAGCAATATTGGTGTTAACTCTTCAATCAGTCTTTCCTGGCAATACCTTATACCTTCATCTTCCGTGTTTAATATTATATCTTCCCTAAATTCCCACCAAGACAAGGAAGACTGTGGGGCAGGCACATTAATTTTGACAAGTTAAAAAAAAACTAATGGAAAAATTTAGTAGTCTAAGGTTTAGGCTTTTCTAATGCTTTCTTCATGTTCCAGCAAATGTCAGTCCACAGCTGATGATGAATTGGCATCCTGCAGAAGCTGGCTGTAGCCTTTTGGTAGATGTTTTCCTGTCAGTGGTAACCATGGACATTTACTTGCAGATTGTCTGCGGCTATGCACACACTCTAGCACTAACAGATGAGGGCTTGCTGTATGCCTGGGGAGCTAACACATACGGGCAGCTGGGAACTGGCAATAAAAATAACCTGCTGAGCCCTGCACACATCATGGTGGAGAAAGAAAGGTAACTTGGTTGTGCTGTGCCTTTGGGACTGTCTGTGGCAGGGCTGTAGTGTTTGGCTTTGTGACACTTCTGTTTATTAATATTCTCATTTTAAACAAAAGAATTTGAGTACCAGCCAGAATGAACATAAAGTTGATGAGATTTTTATGCTCCTTTCTGAAATAACCTCCTGTGATCGACAGGGCATGAACGCATCTTGGTGTAATTCCTGCAGGCTTGGTGTTGCCCATTGAGTAGGGAAGACAAAGAGGGTCTGTGACAATGTTGATGTCTAAGGTGTAGTGTGAATTTCTCTTAGGAGCCAACTAAAACAACTGTTGAGTAAATATGCCCTTGAAAGGACATTCTCTGTTTAAACATTGATTTGATGTAATGTGTATTAACCACAATAGATACTTACCGTTTGTTTAGCCATATTGTGAGGTCGTACGTGCTAAGTCTTGGGCTTTTGACTTCTAGGCTTGGGACTGTGCCTCAGAGGCACACTACTGAGAAGAGCAAGGAGAATGCTCAGAGCTCCTTACCCTGACCAGAGCTCTGTTCTGAGCTCTGGTAGGGATGAGAGAAAAAGCTATCTCTCTAAAGAAATAGTATCTTGAAGACAGTATTCTTGGCTACTGTGTAAGCCCACAGAACGGTCAGCACATTTTGTAATTGTTCACTTTCCTCATTTACTTGATTTCTAGTCTGCTTTCCAAGTTCTCAACAGTATGTATGTATTGTCCATCCTAACCCGGCATTAGTTTAGGCTGTGAGGAGGGCAGTGAGGGGGAAATACAGCGCTCTTATTCTGGTCTTTGGTTTTGTTGCTGTGGCTGGGCAGTAAATGTCCCAGGCCCTTGGGACGTTTTCTGATTTGTTCCAAGTGTGGACTTTTAAATTGCTCTGGGTAGTGTGCTGTAGGCTTCTGTGATGATGAAGTGATATGTATTTTTCTTAAAACTCCTCAGGATAGTAGAGATCGCAGCCTGTCACTCTGCCCACACATCTGCTGCCAAGACGCAGGGTGGGCACGTATACATGTGGGGCCAGTGCCGGGGCCAGTCGGTGGTCCTCCCCCACCTCACCCACTTCTCCTGCACGGATGACGTGTTTGCCTGCTTTGCCACTCCTGCCGTGTCGTGGCGCCTCCTGTCTGTGGGTAAGAAAGCATCAGGGCAGAACAGTGCCACCAACTGACCAGTCTTCTGTGTATTTGCTGGGTGTGGGCTCCTTAAGGTTCTAGAATTTCTTCCTTTTTTTTTTTTTGCAGTTTTTGGCCAGGGCTGGGTTTGAGCCCACCACCTTCGGCATATGGGGCCCTACTCCTTTGAGCTACAGGCACTGCCCCTGGTTCTAGAATGTTTTGTTCTTTGTTAGCTTTAATACTTTTCTTCAAATTAGATTTCCATAATCAGATTTATTTATATATTATGAAACAGTCCCACAACATGCTGACTTTTGCCATTAGAAGAGGTGCTAAGTTTGATTTGCATTTATCTTTTCTTATCAGTATGTATTGAGTATTTCAACTTCAATAGCTTTTTCTTTTCTTAAAACCTGTATACATTTTTGGGGCCCCCTCTGCATGCTGCTCTGCCTGGACCTGTGTATAACAGGCTTCCCAGGGTCTTGCATCTTAAAATGGCACAGGCATCCTTCTCACAACAAATGTTCTAACATTTTTAATGTTAAGTTTGAAAAAACTGTGGCATTGAGTACATCTCCTAGATGGTAACTTCTTTCTCTTCCACACACTAAAAGTCAGAAGTAGTTTTTCCTCCCAGTTTGTGAGCTCAGTTTGTCAGGTACAGATCCCTGGAGTGTGAGTTCCCTGGTTCTTGGTTTCCATTGCCAGAGAATGAGCACTGGTGCGTGGTCAATGATGCAGTTATCTCAAACACAAAGCAGTGAGATACATACATGCTTATTGCAAAATTGAGATAAAATACAGGAAGGATATATCCCAAAGCCAGGCTCCCCCGGGGGAGTGGAGAAGGGACTCCAAAGTTAGAGCATTCACCGTCTTTGGCTGTTGTTTGCCTCCCTTTGGAGGTGATTGACAGATTGGGGTTACGTAACAAACTCCTTACCATGCTTCCCTCTTCCCCATCTTCCTCAAGATCCCATAGGGTTAATTGTACATAAGGTTAAATGAGCCTCAGGTCACTAGGGGCTCCTCACTCCCACTGCCCACTGAGAAACAGTCCCCACCCACAATTTTGGGTCCTAGCTACCATTCAGTTCCACTCTCTATCCTCCACCTGTTTACCTTCTGCCAGACCTAACAAGCTGAGTATTAGGAAGGAAATCAAATGGCGAATTCACACCTCTGAGGCATATTTTTTCTCTTAAAGGAGCTTTACACTTGTCACAAGAAACAAAGAGGAGGAAAGGGTCATCTCATTTCCATCTCAAGATTAGTGACAGAAGGTGAGGCAGTGATGAGAAGGTTTTTTTTTTTTTTCCTTGAATAGGTTGGGTAGCAATCTAGACCCCTGCACTAGGTGCCTATCTTGGTCGTTTCCTTTCTTTTATCCACCAGTGACCCAAATTACAGAGGTGGGGATAAACTAAGTTTTTATTCTCTGCCTAGGCTGGAGTGCACTGGGCAATCATAACTCACTGTAGCTTCTAATTCCCAGGCTTTCAGATGTTGCTCCTGCTTCAGCCTTCCAAGTAGCTGGGACTGTAGGTGTGCACCACCACACTTGGCTAATTTTTAAATTTTTGTGAAGATAGGATCTCACATCCTTCACAAAATCCTTTTGTGAAGATAGGCTTGGTGTGGTGGCTCATGCCTATAATCCTAGAACTCTGGGACACCAAGGTGGGTGGATTGCCTGAGCTTAAGAGTTTGAGACCAGCCTGAGCAAGAGTGAGACACTGTCTCTACTAAAAATAGAAAAACTGAGGCAAGAAGATCACTTGAGCCCAAGTATTTGAGGTTGCTATGAGTTATGATGACACCATAGCACTCTACCCAGGGTGACAGAGAGTGATTCTGTCTCAAACAGAAACAGAAAAAAAGATGGGATCTCACAATGTTGCTGGGGCTATTCTCAAACTCCTGGGCTCAGAGGATCCTCCCACCTCAGCCTCCCAAAGTACTGGGATTATCTGTGTGAGCCGCCAGGCCTGGCCAATAGCCTGATTTTTTGAGAGCCTTTCCCTCTTTGCTCCATATGCAGGAGAGCTCTACATTGTGTGGGGTTGAGGGAGGGTTGTAGGTTAAGGTCACAGGGCTTGGGCTGATGATATTTCCTTGGGAGATTCTGATAATAAAGCTGGGGATATGCTCATTTCTTAAATTTCAGCCTAGGGGTTAGCTGTTGTCCCTCCTCTGGGAGTTGCCCTGGTAACACCAGGAGACTGAGTGTCAGATTCTTTCAAGACCTTGAAGCCAAGATCTTTGATTAAGTCATTTTTCTCAGCCTGTGGGCAGCTGAAACTTGTCTCCTGTCCATAGCACCTTTGTTCAGTGACCAATGAGCATCTCTGGAATTTTTAAATTTCTTTTTAGTCTTCTATTTTTCCCCCTTTTGAAGTATATGTAAAGCACAAGAAAATGTTGAAGGAATTGTGCAAAGTGCCTTTACTTTTCTTCATAATAACTCAGTTCTGTTTACATATTATCATAATTCTTTTTATCAGGTAAGGTGATCACATGTTCCTGTAAAACTATTCCCTTTGCATATTTGTTGTTGTTATGTAAATTTGCTCTATATTTAGATAGTGGATAAAGACTATGGTTTGTAAATTGATTTTTTTAGGGTTATTGGTGATTTTTAGATTCCAGATACTTAGGAAAAAGAACTCAGCTTAAGAACATGACTGTTCAGTTTACCACTTAAGTGCTAAGTTTTGGGGGGCCTCCTTGAGTTAGATATGCTGACCACTTGAAATCATCCTAAAGCAGATAAAAATATTCTTAGGGTTTCAGGCTTGGTGCACTTAGCACAGTGATTATGGTGCCAGTCACATACACTGTTTGAACCCAGCCTGGGCCAGCTAAACGACAATGACAACTGCACCAAAAAAATACCCATGTGTTGTGGTGGCTGCCTGTAGTCTTGGCTACTTGGGAGGCTGAGGCAAGAGAATCACTTAAGCCCAAGAGTTTGAGGTAGCTGTGAGCTGTGATACCATGGCACTCTATTGAAGGCAACATAGTGAGACTCTGTCTCAAAAAAACAAACATATATATATATGTATATGTATGTATTCATATTCTTAGGGTTTCAGTCAAGGAAAATTGATAAATTCAAATTTTGAGAGTGGGGTTCTATCATCATGGACTACTTAGAACTTTTTTTTTGAGACAGAGCCTCAAGCTGTCCCCCTGGGTAGAGTGCTGTGGCTTCACAGCTCACAGCAACCTCCAACTCCTGGGCTCAAGCGAGTCTCCTGCCTCAGCCTCCCAACTAGCTGGGACCACAGGCACCCGCCACAATGCCCGGCTATTTTTTGGTTACAGCCATCATTGTTGTTTGGCGGGTCTGGGCTG
>CAUYQV010119191.1:0-18709 GCA_963574575.1 Galagoides demidoff
TTTGATACAATGATTAAGCAAATGACATGAAATTTATGTTAACCAGCTTGATGAAAGTGTTTCAAATTGTATATGAAAACAGCACAATGTACCCCATGTTTGCATTAATGTATACAGATATCAATTAATAAAAAAAAATGAATTAGCAGACAAATCTGTTCATTGGAACTAGTGATCTTAGCTGATGGTCTTAAAAAAAAAGTGTGCACTTCAAAACACACGCATAGTTTCCCTGGAGGATCATTCATTATGTATCTAGGGAGATTCATGGTGAGTTATCTGCTAATAAATTCCCAGAGAGTTTTGAGTCCTGGGGATAACCACAGTTTCTGAAAACAAAATGCAACAAAACAGCAATTTGTGTAAAAAGAAGCTGCAGTGTCCTGAAGCACTTAATTGGAGCTTCAGGGTGGAGAGGAGGTGACAGTGTGAAAAACTGGAGTCCAGCTTCTCCTCCCTTCTGCGCTCACGGTTCCTGTCACAATTTTTGTTAAACACGAAATTATATTTATTTTGTTTCACACAAAGTTTATTGAGCTGTGATGAAACACAATGGCATAATGCATACCCGTATTCAACTGTATGTTTAACCAATTACAACTTTCAAGTATTTAACAAATTAGTCCTTGGAATTACAAAATTATATGACATCAAAATGAATTAAACATTTCAAAATCTAAGATCCTGCTACCTACGTCGGCAAGTTCTTGCCAAGTATGTTGGATAAGCTACTGTCACTTTATGTAATATGAAGTAAAATGATTAAATATCATTTAATAGGTTAGTTAAAATTGTTTCACGAGAAGTTTGACACAGAAAGAATGTCTCTCATCTCTTAGATCACTGACTTTATTTTGAGTATTCTACTGTTTCTGTGTCATCACTTATTACACACTGCTGTTCCATATATAGCAGCAAGGTATTCAAAAGGTCTGCTCAAAGACGATAAGTCAAACTGTTAAGTATTGAGTGAATAATATATATTAAGCAATACTTCACATTTGATGAATGTGAAAAATAATTTTTTGAGCATTAAATGATTGGGTACAGCATCTTGTGCATGCATCATGTGGTATTAATTAAAATTCACTTTTTTTTTTTTGACAGTGTCTCACTATGTCACCCTTGGTAGAGTGCCCTGGCATCACATCTCACAGCAACCTCAAACTCTCAGGCTTAAGCTATTCTCTTGCCTCAGCCTCCCAGGTAGCTTGGACTATAGGCACCCACCACAATGCCTGGATATATATTTTTTGGTTGTTGTTGTAGTTATTATTGTTGTTTAGTTGGCCTGGGCTGCGCTGGGTTTAAACTTGCCAGCCTTGGTTTATATGGCTGGTGCCCTACCCACTGAGCTATGGGTGCCACTTAAAATCCACATTTTGAAGAAGAGAAAGAAGAGACTCAGAGAGTTATAGAAGGCTGGCATGGGGATGTTACACTCTCTGAACCTAAACTTTGGAATATTGCCATTGCATAGGGTGAAAAAATGTTATCTTTTCCTTGCCCGTTTCATGATCCATGGCTTGACACCCCAATAACCAAAGACAAATTAAGAAGAGAAAGCCATCACAAATTTATTTAATCAAAGTTTTATTGGACGAGAGAGCCTTTAGGAAAATGTCACTTTTATGCTTAGGGTTTATTTCAGGTTCAGTGAAGAATGGGCAGCCATGTACAAATGTGACCAAAAGAGTATGATGGAATGATAATGAGCCGGGGGACCAGGGCATGGCCTGTTCAGACTTTTCCTGTCTTTTCTGTGTAGCAGTCTTTCCCCCAGCATCCTGCCCCCGGTTAGGACCCCTTTTGATTGAGGATTTTATGACCTACCAAGGGGCGTAGGTCAGAGGGTCATCTTGCTGGGGTTTATAACTTGCTATGTGAGAGAGGGGTTCTAATTTCTATGATCTGCTTTGGGAGAGAGGTAAAGGTAAAGAAAAGGAGTGTGAGAATTCAGAGAGAACTTGCTGCTGCTGAGGCCCTCCAAGCTCCTCCAGTTTAAAGTATTTCAAAGCACCGTACTCTGGGTCACTGTGTTCTGCGCCCTGACACGGTGTGGTTGCATGATCACTCAATGCCATTGCCATGTTACCTTGAGCAAGCTATTGGCTATCTGGGCCTTCAATTTCCTTTCTGTAAAGTGGATTACAAAAAAATCACTTATATCACGTAGAAGTTTTGGAGATGAACTGACTTAATATGTATAAAGACTTAGAATAAGATTCTGCAATTTGAAACCACTCATTATCAGCTATTATTACTGTACACTTATAAACACTGATAGAAGTTTGTGGCCTGTTTATTACAAAGCCTTAATTTTCCTCCCTGTTCTCCTCCCTCCCTCCCTCCCTTCCTTCTTCCCTTCCTTATTTCTTTCAGATATACTCATATCCAAGATATTTCATTAATAATAACTACAACGTCATTCCCCTCATTATATTGGCATTTTTATAAGTATGTGTTTTTTGCCTCCCCCATAAAAGTCTCATATGGTTACGTCTTTGGAGAGTTTGCCTTGAAGCAACTGACTTCCCATAAACTATTATTACCTGAAAGAGCCATTGCACAGTGTGCCATCTCATATGCTGTAACCCAGCCCTCTTTCCCCTGCCCACTCCTGTTCCCCAGCCCTCACCTGTTCCCCCCACCCTCTCCAGTCCATTTCTCTCCTCCTCCCTTCTCCCCTCCCCCAGTTAACTCCAGGAACAAGGCAAGTCCCTCCTTCCCCCAGGGTGGCCAAGAACATGTTCCCAGACCCCCTTCTTCCTCCTAGAGTTGCCAAGAACAAGCTTCAGGTACAAGGAAAAAACCCCCAAGTTCTCAGTAGATGAACAATGGTGGAAAACTCACTGAGACTTGATTAATTATTGTTGTATAACCATAACCATTGTGATATAAAATGTATCCATTGTCAACTGAAACTGTATTAATTATCGTTCCATTACTGTATCTATGACTACCTGAGTTGTAACCCCCCTTAACTAGCTACCTTTCGCTTCTGTAATATGCTTATACAAAGCCTATAAAAGGTAACTCACCCTCACACCTGGGCTGCTGACTGTCTCTCAGAGCAGCAGCCCCTGCAGCAGGTAAAATAAATTACCAATTAATTAACCTAAGTGGGGGTCCGAGTCTACTTTTCCAGGTCCCCTAAGTTATTTCAGTTCATCCCAGCTAAACTCACAGTCACTAAGATGTGGAAGCAGCCCAAGTGCCCATCAATACATGAATGGATTAACAATCTGTGGTATACGCACACCATGGAGTACTATTAAGCCATGAAAGGGAGACTTTACATCTTTGGTATTTACATCTCTGGAGAGAGCTGAAGCATATTCTTCTTAGTAAAGTATCACAAAATGGAAAATCAAGTATCCACTGTACTCAATATTTAGTATGAGACCAGTAGATAAATGTCTACGTGCCCACATGAGAGAAAAACACAATTAAATTCAAGTTGGGGGACGGTGAGAATTGGGGAAGGGGAAAGAAGAGGGAGGGTGCCTGGTAAGCTCTCCCCTCCTGTGTACAATGTAAGTGTGTACAGCACATCACCCGGGGAAAGAGCTCAGCTACAACTTGAATGTTGCCTGAGAAATGCAAACAACATAACCTAATCATTTGCACCCTCATATTAATCTGAAATATATAAAAAATAAAATTCAGATCGTGGTCACTTTCTTATCTTTAGAAACGATTTTAAACATATTATTAAATATAATTAAAATACGGTAATCTAACTGACACTTCTTTTTCTGTTCTGAAGAAACCACGCTAATTTGGTTAAGTATAGATAGATAGTTAGATAGGGAAATTTGGTCAAGTCTACTTTTACAAGTCCTCAACATGTTTCTGGTCAGCTATGTACTATAAAGCACTGGAGATAATTATTTTTATGAAGCTACACTTTCCACGCCAGTGGATTGGGTTAGATTTGAGATGAAGTGATTGATGTAAGTGAACAATACCAGTAACTGGAAATCTCAGAAAAACCAAGAACTGAGCCTACCTTTTAAATAAGGTCCACTGACTGCACTTCCCATTTAGGGTTTGTTCTGAGTGTTTTTACTGTGGTTTGATGTTATCTTGGGCTGTGAGCAGAGTAAGGAGCGGGCTCCATGATGTCTTCTACCCTGTATAGAAGAAGACAGTTAAACCTAGAACGACAGTGAAATACTGGTAACAGTGGCTCTGCCCAGGGAGAATATTAGTGATTAATCAAGGGACACCTGGTGGTTGGGGAACTCCTTGTTCTCATGGAGGGCCCTTGGAGGATGGAGCATTTCTCCACAGCTCAGAGCACTGAGCATCCATGAAGCTGGGAGGACACAGCCCAGGGGCCGAGATCGGTGGGAGTCTAGAATGGAAGCCCGGACTTGGGGCCATCTCCAACCCCTCCCCACATGGGTCATCACCCCGCCATTCTGTTGTTTCTGTTCCTTAAACGCATCAACATATTTTAGCCAGAAGTCTTTGCACACATTGTTCTCACTGTATGGAATCCAGTCCCCAAATATCTACAAATCAGGTCGTTCTCAGAACTTAGGTCTTAGCCCCAAGACAGCCCCATCATAAAGACCACACGGACTGGTTGAAGTGCTTCCGACATTTCTCAGATACTGGACAGCACACAGAAGGGGACTTGTCTCCTCAAGGGACTACCTTCTGGTTTTAAATAAAATGACCTGTTAATCTGGATGGAGATTGATGCTGAGGATTTGACAGCTGGAAGAGACTGAGATAGTCAACAGGAAGTCCTGCTTGGGAAATTAAAAAGATTAAACCTTTGTTTTTGTTTCTGAATTTGACATTTCCATTGTCTTTCCTTATGTCTACAAGTTGTTAAAAATCTGAGGCACAACAAAACTATTAAGTCTTCATTAGAATGAGAAGACATTCATGACCTGAAGGTCCAAGAGGAACAAGGCTCAGTGTCCCCTGAGCAGTGGGGATGGGCACGTGGCACTTACAAGGTCAACACAGAAGCAAACTAAAGAGCTTACTTGATTGGTTGCAATGACAGCACTGCCTTTTTTGGGGTTTCTTGTTGGCATGTCCCTAGTCATGTAATCATATGTTAGTTGACAGCTCACGATTAGATGAGGTCAAGTTCTATTTCTAACAGAAGCTTTACCAGAACTGAGTTTCTTTTATGTTCGCAATTTGAGCAAGGTGAAGGCTATTTGTGAGGCATTGATTTTGTTTGTAGGAAATTTTCAGTGCTGATCTCCATTTTCATTTTGCTTTAACAAATATAACTTATATAGTTTAATCTTCCCAACAGAATTTAATCATTAAAATTATTTTGGTTGAAGGTCAATTCTTAAATATTTTCTATTTATACTTGGATAATTATAGGCTATGCATGTAGAAATACTCACATATATTTATAGAATATATGTATATTAGAATATTATCCTTTATTCTAACATTATCAATATTATCAATATTTTATTAGCTTCTTTTTGGAAGACTATGATAATTTCTTCCAAACTAGTTAATTAAAAGAATCACCTTATAATTACTCTGACAGAATTAACCACTATTTATTTATTTATTTTATTAAATCATAGCTGTGTACATTAATGCAATCACAGGGTACAGTGTGGTGTTCTCATATACAATTTGAAATACTCTCATCAAATTGTAGCCTTCATGGCATTTTCTTAGATATTAAGACATTCATACTCTGCTTTTAGAAAGATTCACTTGTACCCTTGTAAGATAAACCATAGAGGTGACCCCACCAATCACCCTCCCTTCCCCCCCATATTCTAAGGCTATAATTAGGTTATATCATTCCTATGAAAGCTATAAATTAGTTTCAAAATAGGACTGTGTACATTGGATACTTTTTCTTCCATTCTTGAGCTACTTTACTAAGAAGAACATTTTCCAGCTCCATCCATGTAAACATGAAGGAGGTAAAGTCTCCAATGACTATTTATTTTTAACATTATCCCTTTAATGATGCATAAAATTTCAGTAATAATATTTGATTTTATGAAAGTTGACCACATTTCCTTCAAATAATTGAAGGAAAGACAAGTGCACATCTTTTGATGGTTTTGAGTTTATTCACATGTGCAGTTGTGAGCTTGTGATGTACTCACATCCTATTGGGTCCAGGAGGTAGGTGCATTGTTACAATGAAATAATTGTTAAAATGAAGTAAGATGCTCTTAAAGTAATTTTACACCTACCAGGTCCCACCCAACACATGCCCTCACGTCACAGCCTCACAGGAGAATACCAGCTGTACATACACAGCCCAGGAGGCTGTGGGAGAACCCGGGAGAAGCCAGGTCATCTTAGGTAGTTCTCACTCCAGGGGTCAGAGCTGGGCCAGGCTGTAGCGAAGAAGGGGTGTTGGAGGAACTCTGGGGACCAGGCACCAGGGGTGGTGTATAGCGGCCTCCTGGTTCTCTGTCTCCACCCTGAGCTGTTGACACTCACATGGGTCCCGGGAGCTTGGTGTTGGGGAAGAGGGCGCACTTACCTGCCGGGCACACACACGGGAGGGGCGGGGGTGCATTGCAAGACTGTCACCGTCCGCCTCCTTATTCAAGAGCCCAGAGTCGGTTGGGATTATTTTCTGCTATGAAACCTCCGAGCTTGGGTCACATCCCTAGCCAGGAAGACACACCTGCCTAGGCCCCAGGGGAGGCTTTCGGCACGCGGTCGCCTCCTGCTGGTGACTGCGGCCCTGCAGCAGCTGTTCAGCTATTCCACGGCCGGGGTTCTTGCTGTTATTTCAGATATTCCCCGGCAGGGGTTCTTTCTGTTATTTTATTATTTTAGATATTTCCGGGCCGGGGTTCTTACTGTTTCTCTGAGAGAGGGACAGCAGGAGGTATTTACTTCTACAAATGTCACCACACATTTTTGAGAAGAAAAGCACTAATTTCTCATTATCCAAAATTCTGAATATTGTCCTTAACTATTACTATTCCCATGTGAGGATTTTTCATGCTGATGCTTATGTTTAAAAATATTGAAGAGACTCTTCTTTCTGTGCACACACTTCTGCATTTCCTGGTCCCTGTTTACTCCTATTCTCTATGAATTAACTCTCCTGCTTAAAATGCATTTGATCAAATTCACCCAGAACAAACACGATATTTAAGTCTACTTTATCATCTCATAGGTGTTTCCTACTCCCTTTCAGAATTCCCCTACTCACTCAGAGTTACCATAGAAAAGTTCCCTTGAACTAGGTGTTTAAATTCCTGAATGGGCAAAAAAATGTTTCCATTTGACCTTTTATTGTTATATACTCAAAATTACATTTGGTGACTTAAAGGAACTGCTAGATGAAGAGACGTCACTATACGGTATTGTGCTTTAACCTTGCTGAGTATAAACAACTTCAAGGGAGGAAGGAACGTAATGAAGGACTCTGACCTGCCCTGGGCGCGGAGACCAGGCATGCTGAGAATTATCACCCGAGTCCAGGGTTACTTCAGGTTGGGAAGGAAGTGCTCGTGTTTTTAGAATGATTTTTGAAATTAAAAAAAAAATTAAATCGGTTACTAGCCAGTGTTCTAAATCTCCTCCGAGGCATGAGAACTATTTTCATATAAGTAATTTGTTTCAAACACCAAGTTCCTTTTCAATATTTATAACTTTTAAATACCTTGCAAAATTATGAAATAGGAATGGGACTGGGAAAAGAGTTTAAGCATTTCTAACTTTGAATCTTTTTAAAATATTTACTTGAAGATCAATGAGCTTCCCAGGAATTCTCTCTCCAGATATTCAAAGCTTTGAAGGTGTCCCATGGTGGAAGGCAGGAACGTGTGCAGTACCTGCCTCATTACGGAACTGGTCCCTTACTGGAGAATGTCGATTTCATGTTCCAACCCTCACCATCGTCTCGTACCATCAAACGGTAGCACCATCTGCAGTTGCTTTCAGACGAAATGCCAACAAATGCAAAGCAAATAACTGTTTTTGATGAGATTTTCATGTAGATATTCTTAGGGTCCAAATAATATTCATGGGTGGCATTTATCTTTAAAAGTATTCCTTGAAGTGTGTGATAATTTTTGCAAAGTAAGCAAAACACTTAGTTTGTAGTATTCAGCCATAATGATAAAATATAAAATATGTGCCTAAGAATGGGACATGCTTAATCCCGTGAACACTCAATGGAATTGGAAATTGAAATAGAGCCGTTAACATTTGGAATTAGCGATTGCAAACGGTGGTGTATTTTGACAGGGGTTTTGTTACCTTCCTTTTTTTACTGCCAAGGATGTTGCTTGTTTTGTCCTTTTCTTCTCAGCTCTTCAGAATATTTATTTGTTTTTGGCTTATCATGTGGAATGAAAAAAGTGACTACTGAATTTACAAATGCGTATTTTGTATTGCTGAACTTTCAAAAGTTACTGAACGTCCATTATGTTCTAACTTTTGAAAACTTGAAGTTATATAAGATGTAATCACTACCATTATTTATATCCATTTCTAGCAGGGCATATATGTATATATATAAAATCACGATTCCTTTAACACTTGTGTTTGTGTATAGGAAGTGTGCTGAGCTAAGCATTTAAACAGCTTAAACAGTTTTACACATAATAATATATGTAATAATGTTAACAACTAAGAGGTATAAATAACATGAACACACCAAGAGGACTCACAACCCGTGGACTCTCTAAGAATCTTACCCTAAGATTTATTATGTAAATATAGGAAACTTCTCAAAACAGCCATATAACTATGGCTTCTGTAGCAATTATTTTGGCCCTGAGTCTATTTAGGCACCAGGAATGAAGTCATTCTCTCTCTCCATCCAGCCTCCTCACTGTAACCTTCTGAGAACAAATGGAAAGAGAAATAAAAGAGAGAAAAGTGCCCCAGCCTCTGTGGTCTGTGCTGAGGTTGCCTGTGGTGAGCTGAGGATGTCTGGGGTGCCAGTGGAAGGTGCAGTGCCCCACCAGACCGGGTCCCGCGTGATCTGACCAGATAAGCTCCCCAGGAAAGCAATTCTACCCAAATAGATAGGTTCAGATAGTTCTTATATATTACCTAAAGCCTTGAACTATTAATCCAACCTATAAGTCTTCATTTGGACACTTAGTCCCATAGTAAATTTAGCTGTTTACTTAATAGATTCTTACTGAGGTCCCAGGAAGTTCAGGGTGTTGTCTTCGATATGGAGTGTGGACAAGGAGAGGTCTCTGTGCATAGTGCCTACCCGGGAGGCAGAATGAACAGATAACACACACCATCAACGAACATGGAACATGCGTTCAGTGGTGGCAAACTCTAAAAAGAAAAATGAACCTGGGTGAGAAACTAGAGAGTTAGAAGCCTTGAGGTGTTTTTGAAGTAATACAGGTGACTTCCTCAGTCTCTGCACCCAGTGAAGATCCTTGGTGAGAGGCCATTGGCTGCAACATTTCAGAAACCATGAGAAAGGTACTTTGTTAAATTGGAGCAGGGGGCCCTTGAAAATAATTAAATGATTTAAGTTGCTTTCCTTTAGAAGAATTCCCAAATCAAGATTGACCAAGGCCAGGCACGGTGGTTCATGCCTGTAATCCCAGCCTCCCACTTGGGAGGCTGAGGCAGGTGGATTGCTTGAGTTCACAAGATTGAGATCAGCCTGAGCCAGAGTGAGACCCCATCTCTTAAAAAAAAAAAAAAGCTCAGCATTGTGGCAGGAGCCTATAGCCCAGGTATGTGGGTGGCTGAAGCAAGAGCATCATTTGAACCCAAGAGTTTGAGGTTGCTGTGAGCTAAGACTCCATGGTACTCTACCAAGGGTGACCAAGTGAGACTGTGTCAAAAAAAAAAAAAAAAAAAAAGGCTGACCCAAAGTAGTTGAATCAACATTTCTTGAGAAAGATGTTTGGATTATTTCATGTTTATAGGCAAAATACATGACGTCACAATCATAAATTCAATGGATAAGTTATGATGCAATTATAGAAAGTAGTAATACTTAACAAAGGCCCTGGGGACTCTCATACTACTGAGAATATCACCCTAACCTTATCTTACTTATTTTATTTTCTTGCAGTGGTACAAAGTACACACTTTTTCACATCTACATACAGATTATTTGATTGTCAGCAAAATGATGAACATGATTTCAAGAAAATAACAATCACCTTTGTTCCGTGAAGTCATGCTGTTGACAACACAGCCATGTGCTCCCTGCTTCCCGGGTGCTTTCTCCTGAAGACTCGACAACGCGGCAGTGGGTGAGGAGCAGAATCATGTGCCATGGGCTGGCGAGAGAGCGATGCTCGCAGAGAGGGAGCCCTGGTCCAGCTTATCGAGCTGCTCAGAGCCAGAGACTAGTTCTTCGCAGAAGCAAAAGTAGGACAGGCTCAAGGAATCTCCATGCGTTGATGCTTTTAAAAACAAAACCACGTTTTTCGATTCTCATAACTGTTAGTGCTTTTGCATGTGTCTTTCCATTCCCTATCTTGTGCCACAGTTGCACATTTCATTCCCTAGTTCATTTATAAATCTGTGTAGCCTTAGTGTCTAGCCTAATGCTTGGCATATATGTTTATTGAGCAGTTAGGTGAAGGAGGGAGTTCAGAGCACTCACAGTAGAGCAAATCAGGCGTGAAAATACACAACTGCAAGGCAGCGCAGGGTGTGACCTTACAGCAGAAGCTGCAGAGCCTGGGGAGGCACGCCCACTTGCTCCCTGCCTGGTGGGATCAGAGGGGGGTTTTCATTCCAGTTTCTCCAATTCCTGTGCTTCTCCTCCCATGTTGAGCTATGCTACTGGTACTTCAGTTGGCCCCCAAGTCAAAAGTGCAGCATCACTTTGTGGTAGTCATTTAGGTTAGAATAGAAAGAAGGACGTTCTGGGGTCACTTGGTCTGGCTTCTTTTATAGACTTTTTTAAATCTCAGGCAGATTATGTAACATTTCTTGCCACTGACTGTGTTTATGTGATGTTTGAGGAATGAATGACAGGTCAGGACCATCGTGGATTCCTTCTAAGTATAAAACAGGGTGTCCTTAGAGTGTCCCCTAAAGTTGCCATACATAGGGAAAATAAGGAATTTAAGGTAAACGTACCTTTACTCACAAAATATCCATTACAAAATATTTACAGAATATTCTGCATGCATTGGCCACCTCTTTGTAAAAATGTTGCAGTGAATATTTTGTGAATAAAGGTACATTTAGCTACAATTTCCCATTTTTCCTATGTATGGCATCAATCTAGTACAGGGCTATGTGACATAAAGCACGTGAGTGTGTTTTATAAATTGTGCAGTAACTCACAGGTACACTGATCCTGTTTTTAGAAAAGTGGGGTGGAGAGAAAACTCTAGCCTAGGTTAAATCATGAAATTGTAACGTGGTCTCTCCTTTAAATGATTCCAAACTTCTGCACAGCTGTGGCCAACTGCTGCCATATTCCAAAGCAGTAGTTTCAACCCAGACTGCACAGTAGGTGAATGTAGAAAGCTTGGAAAAAATACTGATTCCTGGGCCCAACACAGAGCAGTTGATTCAGAATCTCAGGGGACAGCGGCGGGTTGCCCACATGTTTATTATGACTATTATGAGTAGATTTCAATGATAACTTATCCTTTCTGCATTTGCCTGTTTTATACCCTACCCATCTGATGGGGTGGATTTAACTAGTAGATTTGTAACATTCACTATCAGGTACTCACTTGACACCCTGCATTCTTCAAAAATGGCCTGTCATTCAAACTCTTTCCCCCAAAGTTCTGACCAGATGTGCCCTGTGGATTCCTGACTGGCATAATCTGAAGCAGAGCATCAGGTTCTAAGAGAGATGTAGGAGTACATTTTCTTTTTTTTAACAATTTAATGAGATCTGGCTGAGGCTGAGACTGTTAACATTATTGAATATTCAAACCGGTCTTCTCAGAAGTACTTTTGCATTAAAAGAAAAAATTGAAAGGTATTTTAATAATTTTATTATCAACCCTTAGGTGGAATTTTTTTACATTTAATTAAGAATTCCCAGGCTTTCCTTGTCACTGATAGATTCATACCCGCACGTTCCTATCCATAAACATAAGCAATGACGTTTTCTGCCAATGGCTGCACAGGAGACTCTGTGTAACATTCATGCTGAAGGATTTCAGAAAATTTTATGTACATATATAACTTCTTTAAGAACATCTGAGAAATGAATGTATTAAAGTACGCTAAATTTGCCCTGTAACTGGAACTTAGTAGAAATTTCTGTGGTCAAGTAAAGTCTACTTTTAGCTAGAAAATTCTAGGCAAGCCATGATGTAATTCAGGCATTAAGGCAACCTCCTGAAAAGTACATGAAACAGCGTCTCATCCAGGTTTCCCTAAACTATGATAGTTACACTGAGGCATCTTTTAGGAGACCTAACTACCGACACTTTTTGAGATCTTGTGAATATTTTTCTTTTCCTTACTAACAGAAATATAGGATGGCCATAAAGTTGGTGTGCAATTTAAAACAGTTATCTATTCTTAGGCTATTTGGTTATAGCTTTCATATAAAAGGTATAAATTAGTTTCATAATAAAGGTGTGTACATTGGATACTACTCCTTCTGGTAGCAACATCCTGACTTTCCTTTAGTCCACCGCTCTTCCTCTACTCTTAGCCCATGTGGTGGGATGGGGGAGGGGAGAAGGCTGTTCCCAATTCAAGTGCAGGGTAAGGCATGAGCCCACGTCAATCCATCTAGAGTCAGTCTTTTCTATACTCTTCTAAAATAATTCAAGAAGAAGCTTTCTCTTTCCATAGGGTGGTTAGGAAAGGTGGAGCTTCTGCAAATCACCTTTGCTACCACTTGGAGACGACTTGCCTAAGAACACAGCCTTTACAGGAAAGCAGAGCTTGAGACAAGGAGACAGACAACTGACAGTCTTATTTGAGCATCTGAATCTGGCCATTCCTAACGCCACTTTGCCTCCACTTTTTGAATTCATAGCCAATGAATTCCTATGTTTGCTTAGTTGGCTTAAGCAAGGTTTCTGTCACCAGCAAGCAACTAATACAAATGCTTTTTAGATAACTTGTCACTTATAAAAGATATAATTCAGAAATGTCTATTTATTATGATTTTTAAGATAAATCATAACAGATTCAAGGATATCTACACAGTCATTTCCCGAACACACTTGCATTCTGACATGTGAGGGTTAGTGTCACAAACACGGGCCAGGCATGGCACATAGCTCTGGCCATGCTGGTGACTGCCTGTGCTGCTCCAATAAATCAGATGCCCAGTTAAAAACAGTGACTTAAATCTGAAGAAGTGTGCATTGCAGTTTTAAAAGTGTCTCCACACATACGATCACCCTTCAGTGATAAAACGATTCTGTGAGGTTGGCATCTCATGTCCTCTTAGAAGTGAGGGTTGTAAGGGGCAGGCAGGCTACATGCTTTCCTTAAAGCGGTAATTTTCAACCAGTGTGCTATGAAAATTCTTAAAGATTATTAATTATTTTCAAAATTGGTTCAAAGCATAGTAAGCATATTCTTTCTTTGTACTCTTTTTTTGGATCAACATAATTTAAGTGTGCTGTGGATGTTTAATTACAGGTTCAAGTGTGCCATGAGATAGAAAAGGTTGAAGAACACTGCCTTAAAGACAGTGATCACACCCAGGCCAGCATCTATGCTGGTCCTCTGGATTTACTGCTCTGTCTCAAAAGTTAATGGCCACTGTGTGGGAGCCAGGGACGGCAGCACAGAGCAAAGTCCACCCTCACAGGGGCTTTAAGGGAGCAGATGACAGAATGAAAATGGCTTGGCTGATGCTGGGAGACAGGGTTCTGGGAGGGCTCCCGACTCCACCTTTTCTATTAGGAATCTACATCATTCTTTTTGGCCACTCGGCATCTCTGAACACCCTTCCTGTGAGTCTGCGCCTCCCCACAGTCAAAGCAGAAACTTGCCGTCCCAGGGTCCCCTTACATCTCGGGCACAGGCATGTGACGTTGGAGGCCTTGGAGGCCATTCTGGAGAAGGTGATGCACACACAGCCAGCTGCCAGAGCAGTGTGAGAAGAGGTGCCGGGGTGCAGCTGTAGTGCCCCGGGAGTGAGCTTTGGGGTCTGCACCCAGGTGTGACCTCCAAACCTGGTTCTCTGGCTGTCCTGGAAATCCCACAGACACCTAATAGCCTTAAAATGAAATTCCTTTTCTGCTTAAACTAGCAAGAGGGGAATCTGTTGTCTGTACCCAGAAGGCCGACTGACACATGAGGAAAGCTCCAGAGATCTTCCTGCGGACAGTTCTCTTCAGCCACCCCTTGTCTGCACCATCTCTGCCACTCTCTTGGCCATGTGTCCTCCTGGGAGGAACACATTCCTGCCCTGCTCAGCTCACTTGTGACCTCTTGCTGGGCGAGCTGTAGCCAGATCCCACTACATCTTGTGGTCTGTGCCTCTGCCAGCCTGGCTTCTCCCGGGGCCCGTAGTAGTGGCTGGAATCTGACGCAGGAGCAGGGCTTTCCCTGTGGAAGAGGAGCTGCTCTGCCAGCTAGCCTCTCACCCTTGGGATTCCGCAGCACTGTGGTCCTGGCTCCACAATAAATGAATCCCTGCGAGGATGTTACCCCAGCAGCCGGCTGTGCTGCGAGAGAAAAAGGGCTGCAGGTCAGGATCCTGCAGGGGAAGCGAATCCACTCATGGGCGTGTCTGCCTGGGTCCTGGGGGAGCAGGAAATGTTATGAAGTGCTTGCTATGGGCTCAACATTGTTTCATTTTTTAATTTTATTTTTATTTGACAAATAATAATTATATGTATTTATGGGATACAAGTGATGTTTTGATATGCATCTACAATATGGAATGATTAAATCAGGCTAATTATCCAATTCATCACCTCACATAGTTATCCTTTTTTTTTAATGGTGTAAATATTTTCAACCTATTCTTTTCAGCTATTTTGAAATATGCGCTGCTTTATTATTTACTATAGCCACCCTCCTGTGTAGTAGATCACTAAAGCTCATCCCTCTGGTCTGCCGAAGCGTTGTACCCCTTAGTCAACTTCTCCCCTTCCCCCGTTCATCCCCTCCCCCAGTCTCCGGTAACCAGCACTCTACTCTCTACTTGGAGGCAGAGTCTTACTCTGTCACCCTGGCTAGAGTGGCGTCATAGCTCACAGCAACCTCAAACGCTAGAACTCAAGCAATTCTCTTGCCTCAACCTCCCAAGTAGCTGGGACTACAGGTGCCTTCCGCAATGCCTGGCTATTTTTAGAGATGGGGGTTTCACTCTTGCTCAGGCCCGTCTTGAACTCCTGAGCTCAGGCAATCCACCTGCCTAGGCCTCCCAGAGTGCTGGGATTACAGGCGTGAGCCACCTTGCCTGGCCCATTCTCTCTACTTGTAAGAGATCAGCCTTTCTGACTCCACATGTATGTGACATCACGTGACAGGTCTCTTTCTGTGCCTGGCTTATTTAACGTAGCACAATATTCTCAAAGTTCCTCCTTGTTGTCACAAATGGCAGGATATCTGCCCCTCTCAGGCTGAGTGGTGTTCCACCTTGTGTCTACAGCACACTTCCTTTATCTATCCATCTGCTGGCAGGCACCGAGATGGCTTCCAAGTCTTGGTTAGTGTGAAGAGTGCTGCAGCTAACGCAGCAGTGCAGGTGTCTCTGTCGTGCTGATTTCAGTCTATACACTCATAGGTGGGGTTTCATGATCATATGATATTTCGAGTTTTAATTTTTGGAGGAACCTCCATGCTGTTTTCCATCCGCACCAATAGTTGGGCACTGTTGGAAAGCACTGTTAGCCCTCCCCGAGGGTCCTCACTGTAGGGATTTGGAGAGAAAAAGACACACCTCTATCCAGAGGTATGGATACCTGCCTACATCCTTATGTGTCTGTCATTCCTTCATCACCAGTTTACTGAGCACCTGCTCCAAGCTGGTGTTCAAGGCGCTGAGAATATTATAGTGAATGAGACAGAAGCCACAGCACTAATCAAGTCCGTGTTCTGGAAAAGCACTGGAGTGGGAGAAACAGGGGTTCCACCCTTCAGGACAAGCATTTGGGCAGGATGCTTTTTAGATGGTTAGTACTCGATCAAACTAATAAAAGTCTCAAGATAGTTAATAATCACATCAGTGTGGCTTCCTCCTCCCGGTTTCTAGGCCAGGCAGTGGTGAGAGGCAGCAAATAAAAAAAATACTTGTTGGTTTAACCTGAAAGCACACCTACATGTGTGGTTCCTGTGGTCAGGCACAACAAAGTTCTGACTGCAGCAACACAAAACCAGCTCGGTAACCTGAGCAGCTCCCCCACCATCATCGGGACAAGCAAAAAGACATAAATAAAACAATTCCAGATTTTGGTAAAGCATGATGCGAAAACAAAACAAAATAGTATAATAAGGAAGAGAGGAGTCTTTCAGCAGCAGAAGGGTGCTCGGAGGAAAGACACTAGAACGATGGCAGAGAGGAGACATAGAAGGATCTAGGTCAAGGACACTCCAGGCAAAGGCAACAGCAGGGACAAGGATCTTCTCATGGAAACAAGCTGGGTGCGGGCTGGAGACAGTGCCACAAGTTGTTGTACGTCCACAGAGGTCTCTTGCGGGTGTGCGGGGAAAGAGAAAGGCAGAGGCAGGCAGACTGACAATTCTCTCAACTGCACAGGGACTAATAAGCCTTTTCCACACTGAAGAAAATGTGTGGGGTCCAAGCCAAGTGATCCCACTGCCCACTCACAGTGGGTCTGCAGCTGAATTCTGGAGCAGGAATAAAAACTAGCTAGAAGTCAGACCAGGAGGGAGCAAATCTGAGGGTAGCTGAGGGTGTGGTGAAGGACTGGAATCAAACTAGGATTCCACCGTGGCCAGGGGACTGACGGTAAGGATTCTATCCCAGAGCCTGTCCTGAGAAGATCTGTTCAATCTTCACAAACCCCATGTGTCAGTCATTGTCATTACCTCCATTCAGAAGGATAGAAACTACTGCACAGGAGACTAAGGGACTTGCCCAAGCACACTCAGCTGGAAAGGTGCCCAGGTAGGGCGGAACCCAGGCAGCTGGCTCCCACCCCATGCTCTCGACCATCACTTGACATGGCTTCTCAAGGTACCTCTGAAATACCTGAACTTGGAAATCAAAAGAATACTGGGAAAGTGTCCAAGGTCTGTATTTGCAAATCAATAATTAGATTTATGGATCAGTTCTGGAGAAGAATGGAAATTTTTTAGGTTTTTTTCAAAGAAGTTATCAACCATTGGCTTTCGGCAGGTGTCACAGCCCAACTTGCTGTAAAAGCCCATCCCTAGAGTAGAGCCAGAGGAGACAGAGGCAGCTCCAGCCTGCAACTTCAGTCAAGAGCCTGATGACTTCCTTTGGGAGGTTACCTCTTCCCTCTTCAACATGAAATGAGAATAAGGCAAGGTTCCCAGCTGGCTGCTTGTGCTCTGGGAAGGACTGTTGGTGGCATGGAGCAGAAGGGATCAGGAGAGGGCCATACTGTTGGGGGCAACAAAAGGGGTCACTTACAAGTGGCAGACAGAACCAGGGAGGGGAAAAGTCACAGTAGGAGAAGAAAAAAACACAAATGTAGAGACTGCTTGGTGCTGAGCCTGGCTAGTGCTGGGGAGCAGGGAACAGCTAAGGGGCGCCCCGAGGCAGAGACGTCTCCTCCTGCCCTTGGAACTTCTGAGTCAAAGGCTGAACATTCCCTCTCTTGAGCAGGAGTGGCCTGGGAGAAACTGCAGCTGGAACACTTTGGGAGTCTATCCAGATGTGAACATGATCTGCCTGCTGTGTGGCCACTGGAAAGAATTGCTCTTGTAAAGAGTTTACTTTTCTGGCTACAAGTTACAAGAGAGAAGTATTTTGCAGTTTTGCCAAGTGTTTTCACATTATGTTGCCTCTTTTGTTCTGAGGAGGCATTTAATATGGGAATTTGCTCCTGTGATTATGGAAGCCAAGAAGTCCCACCCATGACCTGCTGTCTATAAGCTGGAGAGCCAGGAAAGCTGGGGTGTGATTCAGTCCCGGTCTGAAATCTTGAAGGCAGGAGAAGATGGATATCTCAACTCAAGCAGAGTGAACAAATTCACCCTCCCTACAACTTTTTGTTCTATTTGGGGCCTCAGTGGATTGGATGGCACCTGGTCACATTGGTGAGGGAGGCCTTTTACTGATTCAAACGTCAGTCTCTTCCAGAAACACCCTCAGAAGTAATGATTTTTTTTTTTGAGACAGAGTCTCAGTATGTCACCCTCAGTAGAGTGCTGTGGCATCACAGCTCCCAGCAACCTCAAACTTTTGGGCTTAAGCAATTCTCTTGCCTCAGCCTTCCAAGTAGCTGGGACTACAGGCTCCCACCACAATGCTCAGCTATTTTTTTGTTGTTGCAATTGTCATTGTTTAGCTGGCCCAGGCCAGGTTCGAACTTGCCACCTTGGTGCATGTGGCTGGCACTGTAACCACTGCTACGGGCACTGAGCCCAGAAGTAATGTTTTCCTAGCTACATGGGCACCCCTGAGCCTATCAAGTTGACACATAAAACACATCATAAGCCACCTGACCCACTTTTTTTTTTTTTTTGAGACAGAGCCTCAAGCTATCCCCCTGGGTAGAGTGCCATGGCATCAAAGCTCATAGCAACCTCCAACTCCTGGGCTCAAGCGAGTCTCCTGCCTCCACCTCCCAAGTAGCTGGGACCACAGGCGCCCGCCACAATGCCTGGCCATTTTTTGGTTGCAGCCATCATT
>CAUYQV010119192.1:0-13870 GCA_963574575.1 Galagoides demidoff
TTTTTTTTTTTTTGAGACGGAGCCTCAAGCTATCCCCCTGGGTAGAGTGCCATGGCATCCCAGCTCATAGCAACCTCCAACTCCTGGGCTCAAGCAAGTCTCCTGCCTCTGCCTCCCAAGTAGCTGGGACCACAGGCGCCCGCCACAATGCCCGGCCATCTTTCTGTTTTCTTGATGAAGGCTTCCAAGTCTATAAATTTCCCTCTTAGGACTGTCTTTGCAGTATCACACAGGTTTTGATAATTTGTGTCTTCATTATCATTTTGTTCCAAAAAATTTATGATTTCCTCCTTAATCTAGTCTTTGACCCAACTATCATTCAGCCTAAGATTATTTACTTTCCATGACTTTGTTTGAGTACGAGAATTCCTATGGTTGTTGAGTTCAACTTTTAAAGGATAAAAATAGACTCAGGATAAAGGGATGGTGGTCTGAGAAGATACAAGGAAAATTTTCTATACTTTAAAATTTGCTGAGGTTAGACTTGTGTCCTAGGATATGATCTATTTTGGAGGATGACCCATAGGCTAATGAGAAGAATGTATATTCAGTTATATTAAGGTGAAATGTTCTGTAGAGGTCTGTAAAATCTATTTGTTCTAGGGTCAGGTTTAAGTCTAATATTTGTTTGTTTTTTTCTTGGGAGATCTACCCAAAACTGTCAAAGGGGTGTTAAAATCTCCAACTATTATGGTGATGGAAGTTGTTCATATCCATTAGGTCTGCTTTATAAATTCAGAAGCATTCTGGTAGGATGCATAAATGTTAATTATTGAAAATGTTCGTGTTGGATGTGTCCCTTGACAAGTATGTAGTGACCTTCCTTATCTTTCTTCATCTTTTTGGTTTAAAGCCAATTGTATCTGCTATTAAAATTTCAACCCCTGATTTTTTCTGGTTTCCATTTGCCTGTATTATACAAGTCTATTCCTTCACCCTGAGTCTATTTTTATCCTTTAAGGTAAGGTGAGATTCTTGTATACAGCAGATATTCAGCCTGAGTTTATGTATCCAGTCAGCCAGCCTGTGCCTCTTTAGAGGACAATTTAAACCATTCACATTAATTGAGAGAATTGATAAGCCTGGTTGTGTTTTGTGTGTTATGATTTTTGGATGTCCAATGGACATTTGATCCTTTGATCACTGTGGAAGTTGGGTTTGTTCAACAAATTCTGGGTGAATTTACCTTTGAGATAGAGCATTGCACTGGTCATTGTGGTGGATGGGTCTGAGAATATCCTGGAGAGCTGGTTTAGTTATGGCAAATTTCTAAACATGTCTATGTCATTAAAGTATTTGATTTATCCATCAGAAAATGAAACTCAGTTTAGGTGGATATAGGATCCTGGGCTGAAAGTTGTTTTGTTTTTGAAAACTGAAGGTCGATGACCATCTTCTTCTAGTTTGAAACGTTTCAGCTGAGAGATCTGCAGTCATTCTGATACTTCTCCTTTTGCAGGTGATGCTTTTCTTATGTCTGGCTGCTTGCAGAATTTTCTCCTTTGCCTTAACTTTGGCAAAGTTAATCACAATGTGTATAGGGGATGCTTTATTTGTATTGAGTCTTGTGGTAGTTCTGACTGTCTGCTATCTGAAATTCCGTATCTCTTGCAATGCTTGGGAAATTCTCTTCCAAAATCTCTTGGAGTAGGGTATCTGTACCTTTTAGGCCATCTTCTTCTTCAGAAATTCCTATGAGATGAATGTTTGATCTTTTGGAGTGATCCCACAACTCTCTCAGGGAATGATCAGTTTTTGTTCTCCATTTGTCTGCCTCTTTGAATGTTTGGGAACATTCAAAAGCTTTGTCTTTAGTTTCAGAGATCCTTTCTTCTGCCTGATTGACTCTATTACTGAGGAATTCTACTGTATTTTGGAGTGCCTCAACTAACTTTTTTGTTTCCTTGAGCTCTGCTATCTCTTTTCTCATTATGTGCATGTTTGATGACTTGGGCTTTGACTTCATTAATTTCTTGAGAGAACTTTAAAACCACTCTTTGGAATTCAATTTCTATCTTTTCTTCCCTTCTATTTACCTTATTTGCAGTCCATGTTCTGATTTCAAATTCTGACAGTGCTGCCATTTGTCTACGCATGGCATCTTCAGTTGTATTTCCTTTGTCATTTCTTGGTGGGGTTGATCTACTCTGTTATTCATGTTGCCATAGTTCTTCTGTTGGGTCCACACCATGTTTATTTTCCACCATTTGGTTATTAGAATTGGTAAGGTGAGATTTAATTGGAGTTCCCAGGTAGTAGAGATAGCTCCTTACCAAATCACTAGGCTTTGTAATTGTGGCTTATCTCCTACAACTTTACAAAGGTCCCTTTCAGAGTTTTGGCCAGAGACTCTGAGGACCTACTTGGTGAGATAGCACAAGCTAGCTCTATTTTGATATCAGTCAACCTCTTGCCCTATCCTACTGCCCTATCCTAAAAAGCCACAGTATTAGGTTTAAATCTTGACTATGAAGAGAGACAAACACCTGCAGCATATGGCCCTCACCCTTCAGTTCTTTTCTGCTACAGAACTTTGAAGGGCAACCTCAGAATTTACCCACATGGACAGTCCCAGACACAGGTTCCAATTAAATTGTCTCAGGCAGTGCAAACCTTGCTCAACAGAGAGGGGTTCAAGGGTCTCCAACAGCACAATTGGAGCCAGGGATCCACACTCCTACCCACCAGATTCAGTCGACTCTGTTGTTTGCTTCTCTGCTCATAGGTCCAGTTGGAGCCAGAGGCCACACCCCCACCCACCTATCTCAGTCCACACACAGCTAGCCTCTGCTTGCCAGACCAGTTGGAGTCCAGGGACCACACCCCCACCTGTCTGTCTCAGTCCACTGTCTGGCAAGCCTCTGTCTGCAGACTCTGCTAGATTCAGGGTACCCCACTCCACCCACAGGTCTCAATCCTCATCTAGTAAGCCTCTGCTCACCAGCCCTGCTAGAGACAGAGAACCACCCCCTAGTCCTCAGGTCTTGGTTCACACCCAGCAAGCCACTGCTCCAAGGTTCTGTTGGAATCAAAGGACCATGTGCTTGCTCTCAGGTCTCAATCCATGCCTACCAAGCCTCTGCTCATAGGCCCAGCAGGAGCTAGGGACTAGCCCTTTCTGCTAAACTCAGTCCACATGGAGCAACCACTCTCTTGCTGTGGGAGCCAACAGAGCTGGGGGTTCTGCACCCCGTCCTGCCAGACACAGTCCAAATCAAGGGTCAAGACTACCACTGGCTGGGCATAGTCATAACCAGGGGACTGCTCCTCCTCCCACCTAGTGTCTCTTTCTTCCCTGTTAGTAACAGATTCTGTCCTCATGGTTTACGATCCACACTATGCCCAGATCTCTCAGGACAAGACCAAACACTCTGTGCTCTTCAGGCGGCAGAACTTCAGACTGCCATGTGAGGGGGAAGGGTGGACTGGGAGTTTGGACTTGTGGAGGAAAATATCTGTTCAATTTTATACCTATGTTCATAAGTGGGAACTCTCTGGAGAAAGAGACCTGGAGTTTAGCAGCTCTACAGTGAGGTAAAATGAGAAGTATTTTTTTCCCTTCTTGCTCCCAGATGGCCTGAGGCAGGACTCCTGTTTGGGGGAGGAGGTCTCCCATCCTCTAGTCCATAGGCTTTGTACCTGAAATTTGTTTTTTTGAATTGCCCTTCCTTGGAGTTACAGTTTGCCAAATCTCTTTCTTGGCTCAGCTCCCCACCTTTGGCTTCAATCAGCCCAGTTCCATCTAGTTTTTCTTCTGTTGCTCAGGAGCCTCTGCGAAGAGTTGCTACCAGTCGGCCGTCTTCCCACAGTTCCTCTGAAACTATTTTAGCTTCATCAGTTATTAGAAACAGATTCTACATGAGTTGTAGGTATGAGCAACTTTCTGTGTTTATTAATGAAGATGTAAAACATAATTGCTTGTTTAGATGTAACTTTTGACAGCATCTTGGTATTTGAAAAGTTTAGTTGAACTTTACCTGGTCTTTCAGCTAATCACAGGGAAGGACAGAAAGGTATTAAAATAACAATTTTAAGTGAGGTTATTTTTATATTTGGCAATTTTTATCAAACAGGTTGACTTATTTGTTTATCAATTTGTTTGTTTCGCTTCTTTTCCTAAACCTCATGCAGTAGTGTTATTTTGACAGAGATGGATAGCAAGCTATATAAATTTAATTCCACATAGAAGTTCCAATGAAATTTTATGTCTCAATTGATATAAATGAAGTAGAAGTATCACATATTCTATAAGTCTGGACTCCACAGAGGCATTAAATAAGGCTTTTGTCCTTTAAAATACTCAAATGCAGACTATCAAGCAGTGTTGTGATGGCTTCAGGAATGACTAACATACCAGAAGTAGGACTCTCAGTTCTACTCTTAGATCTCAGGCAAACAAGGTCAAAATTCATAAGATAAGAAGCAAAAAGTAGATTTAGTGGAAATGTTTAACTTTATAGCATCCTATTTGCCTTAAATTTTACATATTATTTAAGTATAATACTTAAGTTTACTTTTATTAGGAAATATTTTATAAATTTAAGTTTTCCTACCACTAACCACACCTTCTATCTTGAACCACCCCTGTCTCCCTTATCAAATTAATGGGAAAACACACTTTCTTAATTTTCTTGCTATTTCATTGGTAAATTTTTTCATTCTCAGATATTCCACTTCTAACCACATTCTAATTACTGATGTTTTGCAAAAGTCATTTGTACTCTCCCTGTTTGTAACTCTCAATACTATGATTTTTACCTATAATATAAATGTAAGTATATTGCCCTTGACCTCCTGGTCTGGTCCTTACCTTGAGTCCCTGTACCTAGTCATATTTGCGAAGAGAAAGGAAAACAAAAACCACAACAAGATACCATGTCACCCCAGTTCCCTTCAATGTATAGGATTTGAGAAGCGGGTGATGCAGTCAGAAAGAGCTTCCAAGAAGAGTTGGGCTTACTTAGGTGGGGCTTGTACTAAGAGTTCAAGATGCAGTAAGAGGCAGAGCATTTTCTCTGCCTCCATTTTAATACTCTAGATTTCAGAATAATTTTACTTTCTCCTAACAGACAGTCTTAATAACACTATGTGAATTAGTCCCTCACACTGCTTTAGTTCAGCCCTTCTATTGTTTTCTTTTTTGTCAAATTGTTACCTTTTTATTTTTGGTTTATTACAAAATATATTTTTGTAGTTATTATATATCAACTTTCAATGTTTCACCTACTTGTCACCAGAATGTAGGTTCCATATTAGTTGATGTCTTGCTCAGCATTAACCGTTTATAACCATCTGATACATGTTTGCTGAATGAGTGAAAAACTGATTTACTGTAACTTACAGAAGTTTATAAGTTGAATTGTACAAGTTTACTTGAATTATACAAGTTGGAGCTAAAATTTAAGTTGTGGGACTAATTTCTGATATGTTAATTACTTCATTTGTGTAATTTATAGAAAATACTCAAAACGTTAAAAGAGAAAAAAGTTAAATTAACTTCAACAGCCCCTGTTACAAATTTAAACATTTTCAATAGGGTAATAGGTATTTTAAAATTGGCATTTTAAATTTCTCACTTGCAGAGTAAAGAATCTTGTCTTTCAGAAAAACATCCCTTTATTTTCTCTTTTGTTTCACCAGAAACTATTATTTTTCCTTTTACTGTGTTTTTTTGACTAAGCAGTTATCTTAGTCTAGGTGTTAAGTGTATCTCTTGTGTCATCTTCTGAAACCACTTGAAATGCTTCTTAGCCAATTTCATGGTTACAGAAAATGAGAATAAATTGGAGACTAAAATCAGAATCCTCTACTATTTCTCTTTACTACCCACCCAACCTTTTCCTCTTTTTCAGAACTTATAGCACGTAGAGGTTCCCTTATTGTTCTCATATTGAAAATAATACAAATTCATAAGTAGTAGCTCATTCAGTTTCAATAAAAAAACATTAAAATTGTGATTATGATTCAGAAAAGTTATGTTATCTAAGTCTTACAGCAGCTTTCTCCCATGACCTGATAACTCACTTGCTTTCGTGGACTTGTGCAAATTGTGTTTATTTAATTATTCTCCTATCAGAATGTTTTTGCAGCCTGAGCTTAGTTGCCATTTTTAACTCAGGTAAGTTTGGGTAAGATAATACCTATACATGTGAGGGAAATATAAGGAAAAAAATAAATGATGTCTATAATTACTAATTCATGTCATCAAGATGTGCACCCATAACACATGAAGATGACACTCAGGGCTCAGGGGTTATTATAAATAGAACTACTGCTGGACTCTTTCACTAAGGCATGTTTAATGCTATGACAGATGATATCACAGCAACCAAAGTTTTGCTTAATGGAAGAACCTGTTCTCAGCTCATATCCTGGGCAGGAATTGGCTCCTCTCGTGAGGAAGCCTAAAGTATAAAATACCTCTTCTATTTTTATAGTGAGAACTTGTCCCAAAGAGGCAGAAAAGAGATGGGCAGAACAAGATAAGTGGTCTAAAGGCAGAATTGCAGTAAAGGGTAAAACAGAGAGAAGCCCTTTATAAGACAGTGAGTCATCAGCAGAGGTACTTAACAGAGGTGTTATGGGAGTCAACTTCCCCAGAAGTGAGTAAACACTATCTACTTCAAGTTCACTTTGAGCAAATTCAGACATAGGCACTGTATTTTCATGCAAATAGCACTGTATTCCCTGAAATGATAGAGAAACACAGAAAAGAAGGAACTTGACATACTCAGAGCGAGACCTAGGATCAGGCAAGAATAAGAAGAATTATTACATGCTCTAAGGAGAAACCAATGTTCTGTGTTCAGTGTCCAGTGCGGTGCCTGGTACACAATGCTCAATAATTATTTATTGGAGAGAAGAAGTAATCTCAGGTACCTTATAAGTCACACCTGGTTTTCTATTATTTCAGGGAAAAGAGGCTTGGAAATTAATTTAGAATGCACACATTTAGTATTTCTTTAAGGGGATACTATAATTATAGCATATCATATAACGTACTTCATATTTATTGTATAGGGACAGTTCAACCATTCTCCACTTAACCTACCGTTTATTGACTTAAAGAAACAACCAAACATGTTTGTTTATAGATACCTGAGCTTTATGGATTATTGTTATGATTTTGATGATGAGAATGAATCAATCTTGTATAGAGTGCTACATTACCAAGCTAATTTCATTAGAAAAGGTGTATAATACATGAAACTCTCTTTGGTCATCTTAATCACCTTGCAGAGAAAAACGTCTTCTGGTGTGTTTCCATATGAACTAAAACTGGCAGCTTAATTGAAACTAGAAAGTTTTGGAAAAAAATTGTTGCAAAGTACATTTAAATGCTTCCAGTTTTTATTAGTTGTTCTGTATCCTCCAAAAACTTTATTTAAATACAAAATATTTGACTGATATATTTAGGGTTTGTTTTGCTTAAAGAACATTTCATGGCTTCTTTCATTATTTTTAGTGGAATAGACTTCAGAAGTTCTTATGGTATATATTTTTAAAGTCATCTTTGGCATTTTGAGATTTCCTGGTAAGGGACAGTGCTTATTTTTTGCTTTAAAAAATGGGCTAAGAAATGTTCTCATCTCAGTAAAAGTGCTCCTTTCGGGAACAGCTTCCAGAATGATTCTATTGTTAATACCACATCCATCATCTTTCCACATATACCACAGCTTCTGTAAGAGGAGATAAACAGATTTAAATCCGAAATAACTCTGCAGCCCGGGAACCTAAGGGGTAGTGAGCTCTGGTTGGAGAGCCGTGTGAGCAAAGGCATCGCAGAGCTCTCCAGCGGGGGCCTGGACACTGTGACAGCAAGTCCAAGAGGGAAAGTAGTCAGAGGATCAATCTGATAGATTTGATAGGTAGTGTCCTTTGACTAGGTTAAATTTAAATGGGCTTCTTATGTTGTTTGCTCTATAGTGTTTTTAAGGCACTTGTTTTAGGAAGAGTGGTGTCCTTTGCGGTATAGCTACCACATCTGGATCATTTAAAAATAAATTCTGAAGAGTCATAGTCACTGAAAAGACTATAGGTGATAAGAGATTCCATAAGGAACCTAAAAACACAGGGGGGTTATTAGCACGCATCTGTTGTGTGAATTTATATACAGGTACACAAATAATGAATATAAAATACACTTTTTTTATTAAATCATAGCTGTATACATTAATGCAATCATGGGGTACAATGTGCTGGTTTTATACACAGTCTGAAATGCTTTATGACAGAAGTGACAAGTTTGAACAGACTACATATGAGTATTGTCCACATAGAGATACACATCTACAAAAACTTTACACAACAGTGAGGTACTTAAGGGAAAAAAGGTGATTTATCTTTTCATGCCGAGAATCTGAATTTCTTTTTATAATTAAAGACAGAACTTTTTTTTCTTTAGGTCTAGGTAAATCATCTCTTGCAGTGAAGTTGTCTCCAATGGCTCAGAGAGCCATCACACTTTCTTTATGTGGCCTTAAGGCCTAAAATTGAATTCATTTTCATATGCTTATGTTTATGGCACAATCACCTCTCTCATTTCAGGTTCTCATGAAATATGAATATATAGTCATCACACTATAGCTAGTACTGATTAGAGAGGCCTTCTTTTGCTCTTTTCATTATTTTTTGTTATCCATTTCCCCCCAAATTTCACTCTCCTGATATATATATTGCCATTTCAATTTTTCTTAACCAGGCAGTTTTAACTATCTTATGCTAAAAAATGCCTATTAGTGAGAAAAACAAATTTAAAAAGTCATAGCAAACAACCACAAGGAAATAATACCTCACACACATTGGGATAATTACTATATAAAGATAAAACAAACTAATGCTGGAGAAGCTGTGGAGAAATTGGAACTTTGCACAATATTGGTGGGAAATTAAGATGGTGCAGCTGCTATAGAGAACAGTATGAGAACGCTTCAAAATATTAAAAATATAATCACTGTATCATTCAGCAATTACACCTCTGGAAATATACCCACATTACCTGAAAGTCTGAGAGATATTTTTAGAACTAGTATTCACATTATTATTATTATCATCATCATTATTATATAGAAGCATTTTTCACCAGGCCCAAATGATGGAAGCAGCTTACATGTTCATAGATGAACGAATGGACAAATAACAGTGTAGACACATACAATGGGATTGTATTCAGTCTTAAAAAGAAAGGGAATTCTCACATAAGAAAACATGCATGAACCCGGATAGCATTACACTAAATGGAAAAGGTCAATGCTAAAGGAATTCCACTTACATGAGGTACCTAGAGTAGTCAAATTCATGGGTACAGGAGGTAGAATGGTGTTTACCAGAGTCTAGGAGTAGAATCAGAAGTTGTTTTTTACTACATATAGTTTTATCTTTTCAAGATGAAAAGATCTCCGGATTTTGTTTTCACAATAATGTGAATGGTCTTAGCACCACTGAGCTGAGTACTTAAAAACAGATAAATCAATACATTTTGTGCTGTGTACATTTTACAATTAAAAATTTAAAAGCAAATAAACATGGAATAAAAATGAGCACAAAACGATTCCAGAAACTATTGTATACATGATATCAGGCTGTCCAATTTTAAGTGCTTTTTCTTAGTACATAATTTTTTCATTATGACTAGTAGCGTGCCTTTTTATGTATATTTGGTAACTAAATGGTTATAAGCTAAGTAAAATATTTTATTTAAAGATGTTCATTGTTTAGTACTATACTTATTCATTCAATATAGCAAATCATTATGTTCAGTCAGCATGCATAAATAGTTTATCTTCAGAATTTATTTTGGAAGACAAACATTTACCAAAGAAAATTCACTAGTTTATTTGATTTCCCAAATACAACTGTCACTTTATTTTTTTTTTTTGCAGTTTTTGGCCAGGTCTGGGTTTGAACCCACCGCCTCCAGCACCCTACTCCTTTGAGCCACAGGCGCCGCACTACTGCTCTTTCTAAATCATCATCTTTGTGGAATGTCTACGTTCCATTACACCGTAATGTCTATAAGGGGCAGACATGATGTTCTCTTTATGAGTTTCTCTCAAATTGAAGTAGAAAACGGAATCCTAAATTCTGAAATAAATTATTTAAGCCTCAAAGGAAATTATGCTGACCAAGTATGTAACCATGCATAGGCTCTAAGAAGGGTTGAGTCCTCTGAAAATTGCACTTTATTATTGAATAAAGCTTATTGAAAGAGAGAAATCATTTCAGATAGCACAATTGCCAGGGGTATTTTGTAGAAAATGATTTTGTAGTTATATGAAACAATGTTTTTTGGAGGTCCTTTGATAAATGCTGTTCTCAAACTCTTTTTTCCTCTCTGCATTTTCCTGGGTTGCACTATTCTTCAATGAGACAGATGTGGGTTTACAAACACAATACAGCATATTATAAAGAAAGAAGAAAAGATTCATCCTGTAAAATGCATATAATTTGCTGTGAACGTTAGCACTCAATTAATAATTAATTTGGCCTTGTTGGATTATATAATATTATTTACAAAGAAAGACCCCAACCTATTGCATGCCTTACATTTTACTTGCAGTGAGGAAAAAAAAAAAAAAAACTTCAATTTTGTCATTTAAAACATCATCAACCAAAATGGCTATATTTTAAAAGTCAATTGTGGGAAAATGTGCATGGGTATTAGAACTTGATAATGGAGAAGACATTTAGTGAAAGAATCACATAATTTGGCCCTCTACTGACTGTATATCCAGCTGATGTTTGTAGAGCCAACCCCCACCCTATAAAGAAGTGAACAAAATATTGACCCTCTTTTCCCTCTGGAAAGTGATCATGTCAATGTAACTGTCAGTAATTGATTTATTTGGCAGCATGGTTATGCTATGGAATAAAACACCACAAAGGATGAGGTGTCAAGGCTAAAGAGGCATTACCACCCCTAACTTCACTTCCATTCTTCTTTTAACAAATATTTATTGAATGGCCATGGTGTGTTAACCTCTGTTTCACGTTCTGAAAATATAAATATGAGTAAGGAAAACAGAGAGAATGCAGTGAGGGCTATGTGCTGAGTGAGTGCGGAGAGCAGTCGGGGGCTACTTGAACAGAGGCTTACTTAAATAAGAAAAACAGGGAGCCTCTTGGAAACCTGCGGGGGATGTAGTAGACAGAGAAGAGCCCGTGCAGCGATCCTCAGGGGGAAGTCCACAGAAGTTATCTTTGGAATTCCTTTATTTTTTCTTAGAGAACTAGAAAGCAAGAGCTCCATAAGCTTAGTAATAGGGATGAGGCATTTATGGAGGTTTTATTAGAGAGGAAATCTTGTAAAATTATTTTCCTAGGAGTGTGGAACAAGTATATTTATGGGGCTACAAAAAGTTGCTGGTTGTAAATGCAAACGATGCCTGTATCCATGGCTTGTTTCTTCTTCACACGTAGATTCATCCGGCTGGTTCAGGCGTAGGGGAGGTTGATTAGGATTTAGGCAGGGGAGTAGGATGTAAGGTGTTTGCAGAGGAATGAGTGTGAGAATAGACTGTAGAATCTAAACAACCGTGGGAGTGAAAAGGTAGACATGCACTGGAGGAGACACGGTGAAAAGGTGGGTGTTTTCAGAGGAATCAAAGACTTTTTGGAGTTAGGTATCAGAATGAAGAACACTTCAGCCTTATTAGTAGTGGACAGAGACCTGGAGGCTGGAAATAGAGAAGATTTGGGGCGGGGAACGGCTGGGTAGTTTTAATTATGGGCTCATTAGATTGAAGTGGCTGTGGAAGACACAGGCAGAGAGCAAAGGAAAGAAATCTGGAAGAAGGGAGAGACTCAGAGTCCTCAGTGTTCACACGAGCAGCAGAGCACTGGGAATAAGGGAGACTGAGATCTTCTGAGGTACACAGCTCCAAGGAACAGTCCGATCTCGAGATTGCCATAGGAGGAGAGGGACACTGATGGGACCTAGAGCGTATATTTGGGATTTAGGAAGAAAGGACCAGAAAGAAAGAATGGAGCCAATGAGTGAGAATAGTTCCAAAAGAAAGGAAAAGAGTCACACAGCTATCATAGGGACTGACTTAGAATTTCTGTCCTTTCAACCACGTACCATAAAACCTAACCCAGAAATAGAGACCATTAAAACACTGACATGCAAAGAAGTCATACATTACTTTAAAAATATCCATCAAGTAGATGTGAGTTTAGAAAAAATGGAAAACTTTTACAGAAACTGTAAAAGCAAGCAAGACAAAATAAAAAAAAAAATCTATTTTGTGCTTGTTATGTTAATAAACCAAATGCATTCCAATAAATATTGACAGGCAGGGTCACTGCTGAAGGCACTTTTGTCTTATGTATTAAGTAGCAATAATTTGTATTTATTCATGGTGGGAAAAATCATAAATCATATATGCTGAAGCTTTTGTCAGAATGATACGTGTATTATCCCTGTCTTCCTAAATCTTACACAAGTCTTATTCTGGCATCCACAGCTGCTAAATCATCATTCTTTGCATGAGTAATTGTGCAGATGTTCATACTGATTAATAGGGAAAGCTGTACTCACGGTCATTCAGCATAGCAACCACACAATTACCATTGCTTTTAGCACAAAGGGCATTGTATTGTGATGCCAGAATATGGAGCTTGTTGTTGATTGCCCTTCTTCCCTACTTTAGACCTGCAGTGCTCTTTCCAGTTCTGTTCTCTCCCAACCACTGGCCTGGTCCTACCCTCCATCCATGAACAAGTCATCGTAGAGGAGGCGTATTTTTACATTTTCTTTTGACTCACCAGATACCACAGATAAGGTTTTCTCTCTCTTATCTCCAATGCAAATACAGCAAAAGTGATCACCAAGCGATTTGAGGGGGAGTCTATCTTTTAATCCTTCTATTTGGTGACTGTTTCCTATTTGGTTGATACATTTTTATACTTTTGAAGTGATTGACTAGGAAATGAACCTTTAGAAAAAAAAATGAAGAGGTAAATGAACTGAGTCCAGAAGGCAGCATAAAATTTTCAACAAAGCAGATTTTTCATATTTTGTCAGTTCATTTAGTTGAATCCAGTTCTGACTCAACCAGTTGGACAGTAACCGGTTCTCTCAGTTTGCCCTGGATGGAGGGTGTTCATGGGTTAAAGGACCATGGCATTTAAATTGGGTTATTCTTGGGCCAACCAGGGCAAGCTGCTCATCCTTCAGCTGGGTATGAGGCCTAGTTGCTTAACCTCTATATGCTCATGAATTCTCTTATGTGTAAAATGAATTAAGTTGGCAAAGCACTCCATATAATATTTGTTAAGTACACGTCTGTAATAGTTCCCTTTCTACCCTCCATTTAAAACTGCCTTTGTCACCCAAGGGTGGAGAGCAAATATTTTTCATGTTTAATCAACTTTCATTGTACACAGTGTGCTGATACATACAACAAAATAATGAATACTCAGCAACAAGGACACCTAGTGGGTGCCTGATAAATACCTCCTGAGTGACTGGAATCTTAAGGTTGACCTTGAGCTGTCTACCCATTGGGCCATTGTCGTATTATTATCAGAAAGAAATGGAGACTCTCTCCTGTTTCGTTTTTCACCAATATTGTAGCTTCCCCTAAGTCAGCGTTTCATTTATTTTCTTTTTCAGTGTTCATTTTTTTTTATTTCTTATAGCATAACTATGGACATTAATGCAATCATGGGGTACAGTGTGCTGTTTTCATATACATTTTGAAATACTCTCATCAAACTGGTTAACATAACCTTCATGTCATTCTCTTAGTCATTGAGTCAAGACATTTGTACTCTGCTTTTAGAAAGAGTCACTTGTACCCTTGTAAGGTAAACCATAGAGGTGACCCCACTAATTACCCTCCCTCTCCCCACCCATCCCCCTCACCTC
>CAUYQV010119196.1:0-24836 GCA_963574575.1 Galagoides demidoff
AAAAAAAAAAAAATTAAAGTTTGTGTCCTGTAGTGAAAACAGAAGCATAAAGGTTTTCTTTCCAGCCTCCACTCCCAATCTCAGAAAGTAAAAGAATTTCCAAACACAGTGAATATTCATGTACAGTTGAAAGCTGATAAAAGCAGTGAATGACTAAGATGCCCACTTAGGGAGCCACCTCAGTTCAGGAAAAGAGCCTGGTCTCAGACCTAGGTTTAAATTCTGGTTCTGCTGCTCATTGACTGTGAGATATTGGCCATGTGGTTTAACTTCTCTGAGCCTCTATTTTCTCATCTCTAAAATGGGGACAATAATTCTTACCTCAGTGGATTAAGTGAGACAATCTAGATAGTTTGTGCAAGGCTAGAGCAGCATAATTGCTCCTTTATTATCATTCCTGCTGTTGCTTCATTCTTACTTGTACTGTGTAAACTTCCAGCTGTCTTTTCTCAAAGCTTAGGGCTGTTCCACAAAAGAGACTGTGTCCATCAGCTGTCTCACCCCTGGGTAATCTTGGAGATAGGTGATTCCTTGGTAGGGTCTGACACATGTCCTCTTTCACGACAAGAAAGGCCAGGATGGTAAAGAGATCTGGGCGAGGCAGTCAGGGAAACTCATTTTGAACTCTAGTTCTTCCACTTATTGATAAAATGACCTTGGGAAACTAATGGGCGTTACCAGGCTCATTGGTTAAATGTGCAAACAATAGCTCCAGCTTGATGGCATTGCGTGAAGATTAACTGAGATAATTAATGCATAGAAAATGTTCAATGTGGGGCTGGCACACAGTGATCACCCAACAAGCACAAGCTCTTATAATTATTCCTGTAGAGTTGGTAGAAGATGCTGAGGTCATCCCCTCATCCAACTTTTAACGTCCATGTATTTTGTCTTAAACATTTTGGAAGCATCTGTAGGCAGGGATTTTGCCCTCCTGCCTTGCTTTGGAGAGCGGTGGCCCACTGGGATCAGTGGAAGGCCCTCCTGTCCCTCCTCCTTCCTCCCCAGGGGTTTTCTTGTGCACTTCGGACTTCTGTTCATGGTGCCTCTGCCAGGGATGCGGACCAAGTGTTCTTCCTCTTCACAGATTTCTTCCCTTAATGGTCCTGCTCTGCGCCGTCACCCCTGTGCCCTCCCTCCTCTCCAGTTCTCAGCAGCTGGCAGGAAATGTTTATAGAAGAGGCCTTTCTTTCTCTTTTTAATAGCCTCCTAGGTGGCAACCTCTCAAATGAGAACTTAGTTAACCAGAAGGACTCTAGGCTGCTGATTCATATTCCAGTCATACTGGGAGGAAAAAAATTACAAAGGGAGAAAAAAATACACCAACATACCCATGGACTCCATCCAGTACCCTCTCTGATGAGGAGTGTGTGTATCTATTCATGTCCTGGATGATAAGGGATTCCTTCCAGATTAGACCTATTACCCCTGGAGCGTGTGGATTCTTTGTACCTTGTGTGGGCTTGCTGAAAGCAAAAGTAACGATGCTGTACTCCTGCCATTTAGAGAAGAGCTTTATCACTTTCAATTAAAAAAAGTACTTGTTTCAACAGAAATGTTAGTATCTCAGTGAATATGGGGTCTGAGCTCATGGTGACTTCAGAGGATGGCTCAGGCTCACCTTTGATTGCTCTGAACTGTCATTGATGGGACAGTGTCTTTTCATGTGTAGTTATGCAAGGGCCACAAAGCATACATGTGAAAATCTCTGGTAGTCAGAATTCTAGCTCGATGAATCAAGGAAGACATCCAGGAGGAGGAAGTGTATTTTGAACTGGGCTTTAAAAGTTGGTCACAGGCCAGGCCTGGTGGCTCATGCCTATAATGTTAGCACTTGGGGAGGCCAAAGTGGGAGGATGACTTGAGGTCAGGAGTTCAAGACCAGCCTGATCATCAGCAACATCCCACTTCTACAAAAATTTAGAAGAATTAGCCAGATGTGATGGTGAGTGCTTATAGTCTCAGCTACTTGGAAGGCTTAGGCAGGAGGATTGTTTAAGCCTAGGAGCTTGAGTTTGTAGGGAGCTTAATGATGCCACTGCACTCTAGCCCAGGTAACAGAGTGAGACCCTGTCTCTAAAAAAAAAAAAATTGGTGTCACAGAAAGTGCAAGCTGTTCCCCAGTATCCATTTCCCTCTTCTTCCATAGCACTAGAATCTCTCATTTTTGGCTGGGCCCTTTGCCCCCCAAAGTAAAGACTTTTGTGGAATAGTACTTATAATGATAGCCACAGTTTTCCCTCTCCCTGGATGCACACTCATCTGCAATGTGACTTTGTGTCTCTTCCTATTCAGAGGTGGAATATATTTCCCCACCCTCAAGTTCAGGCCAGTCTTGTGACCTGCTTTGGCCAATGCAATGTGATGGAGGTAACAGCAGTGCCAATTCTGAGCCTAGGTCTTGAGAGACCTTGCATACTCCCTCTGATCTCTTGGAATCTTTCCCAAGTGCCATGTAAACAAACCAGAGCTTTCCTTCTGGAGGATAGGATATCGCATGGAGAGCTATCCTAGCTGAGGGCATCCTAGACTAGCCAGCACCAACCAACCAGGCAGCTAACTGCTGGTACATATGAGGTGGGCTCAGCCAAGAGCACAAAAATTGCCCAGCTGAGCCCACCCCAAATTGCTAACTTGCAGAATTATGCACTAAATAAATGCTTTCGAAGGTCCAAGTTTTTTGGTGGTGGTTTGTGACATAGCAAAATGAACAAATACAATTCCCCATTCAGCTGTTCCCCATAAAGCTATGGACTAACTTTCTGTAAGTGAAAATGGTGTGCGTGACTTCTAGGGAGATTCCTTCCAGGCAGTATGTATGCTGTTCTTTCAGTTTTCTTCTTTCTAGCTGGCTGGAATGATAACATAGTAGCTGGAGCTCCAGCAGCCATTGTGGACTAGGAAGCAAGTTTAGAAATAGATACAAATGGCAGATCAATAAGTAAGGAGGATCTTGTTCTCCTGAAACCACACACTATCTTCTCAGTCCTATTCTTAAACAAAAGAGATTAACATACTTTTATCTTATTTAGGCCACTGTTGTTCTGAGTTTTGTAGCTAAGCGTAGCAGAACTTAATCCAAAATAATACAAATGATTAAGATTTAGACAAGCGGGGATGAGAAAGAAGGGCATCTATGAAGGAGGAACATGTCAGAGGAAACATCATGGACAATGTTGCAGAAAAAGGAAAAGTGTGGATGATGGGTGGGTGACAAATAATTCCACATGATTTCCTAAGGGGACCAATGGGTGGTAGAATTGGGAAAAATGTGGGAACAGCTTTTGAAAGGCAGGTGAAGAAGTTTGGAGAGGGTTCAAAACAGGTGTCTAAGTGGTTATGCAAATCTAAGTAAGAAAGTCACATATTTCTTCCCCCCATTCAATGATTCATTTCCTCTGGGGGAGATTCTAGTGTAGTGAGGGAGACAAGATAAAAAAAAATAGGATAACTACAGATTATAATTAAGGGTATGAAGTAAGTAAACTGTGTGATGTGGTAGAGATTAACTGTTGGGTGGAGGTCATTACCTTAGATGTGATAGCCAGGAAAAGATATTTTGTGTTCTTGAATTTTGTGTTAGGCCCTGTGCAGAAGTCTAGGGAGACGGTATGAATAACACACAGTTCCTGTCATTGAAGAGATCATGGTCTAGTATGGAGTGAGGCTAGTCAGGAACATTTTCCTAGTGGAGGTGGGAAGAAGTCAATAAAGTAATGCAGTTTTCCCATTTATATCAGTCAGATACAGCTGCAATAAAGCCGTGTAACAAACACCCTCCCAAATCTTGCTTATAACAAAACCAATTATTTTTATCATTCACAAAGTTGTGTGTAGGCTGTGGTTCTGCTGGGCACTGTTGGCTTGGCTTGACTTAACTGCAGTCTGTGGGTTGGTCTGGGTCTGCTCTACTTATTTCCTTATTTTGGGACCAATGGTTACCTGAAGGTTGTACTTCTGATGGAGGATGGCAAGTATAAGAGACCAAGCAGGACCACAGAAGCACACATAAACCTCCTTTTGCAACCTCTTACTAACACTATTTCCACAGCAAGTCATATGGTTAAGACTGGCATCCATGGTCAGGATGTTCATTTCACCTTCAGCGGGAAGATTTCAAAGGTATATATAATTCTGTTAAGGAAGATAGTGAAGAGATGGAAAAATAATTCAAAATATCACAAGGAAATGCTGGTGTGCTTTGGTGTGCTTCTCCATTTTCAAAGAAATCTTGTGTATGTCTAAATAGCTTTATTATTTTCTTCAAGAAATCTTGTGTTTCTTGTTAGACTTATTGCAAGGTGCCTTATTTCTTTTTCTGAATATTAACAAAATTCCATATACACATATGGCAAAAAGTTTAAAAAGTAGTACCAAAAGATACAACAATGAAAACAAGATCGTTCCCTGTTTCCTTCTACTAAGGCAGATGTAGGGTTCTTTTCAGGGGTATTCTGTGTACACACAAGGGAATATTTGCATACATTAAAAAAATACAAAATGGCATCATGCTATGCTTCTTACTCTGTACCTTTTTTTCCTACTTAACAATATATCTTGCAGGTAGTTCTATCTCAATTCAACTAGATTCATTCCATTCTGTTTAATGGCCACATGGTTTTCCATTGTAAGACTGTACCATAATTTATTTAATCAGTGCCCTATTGAAAGACATTCAAATTGCTTCCTACCTTTTGCAATTATAACCAAGGCCGAATTAAATATCTTGTGACATTAGTCTTTATGCACATGGGTGAGTATATCCGCAAGTGAAATCTCTGAAGCAGGAATTGCTAGGTCAAAGAATGTCCATCTTCACGTTTGATAGATATTGACCCTCTGTGTCTAAAAACAAAGGATTCCTTCCTTGTCTGTTCCTTCTGCCTGGTTTGCATTCTTAAGCCATGTTTTCATTTTAGGCTGAAATACTGGAATAGAGTAGCTTGAAACCTATTCCCACAGTATCTCCGGGGGGAAACTTCGGATGGCATCCTTTAAATTTTGCCACATGGTCCCCGACTTGAACATGGAAGGGACTTGGCAGTGCTGTTGTAACCCAGACCATCCCTGTAATGAGAATGCTGGAGGAGCTTTGAGTGTTGTTTTCACGAGCATGTTTCCTGAAGAACTCCATGCCGCCAGTGAAATGATTTATATCCCTGGGAGATCCCAGTAAAAAAATGTGCACAATACCCTTTAATTTGATCTGCTTTCCCTATAGCACCTAAATATTTAGGGCAAATAGAAAATAGTTCTGATTTATAATCGCTATAAAAATTTTAAACAACCTAATAAGACATTTGATCATGAAATTGCCTGAAATAATGTTGGCACTAGCCAGCCATATTTCTTCAAAATGGTCTGTAACTTCAGTGCAAACTCCCAAACATGGATTTTTTTCCTCTCTGATAATAACAGTCTTATTAATAAAAGAATGATTTTCTTTACTGATCCTCGGCAGCTGTGTTCCGGGTTTCTTTTGTTCAATAAAGGTAGAGATAATAACTGTCAGTGGAAAGAAAATGTGCTGAGGTTCCCCGGAGAAGTGGTGGAAACACATCTTTTATTAAATCATATCAAATTGTGTTTCTTGTTTACTTTTTCCATTTTGTAAGTTACAGTCATATCTACTAGATTTTGGAAACCTCGCCTCACGCGTGTCAGAAAAAACTTGGCTCAGCTGTTCTTGGGGTTAAATGCTGCGTGATCAATCAGGGTGATAAATTTGACATAATTAACTGCTATAATAGCGTTTCTGAGTCTATTTCTCTTCTTTACTCCTGCTGAACTCATCTGAGATCGGTTAACTTCTGAATATGTTCTCACATGTGCTACAGATGCCTAGAGAAACAGTAGCAGGAAGGTGTCAATACCCAGAATTTTTACCTGCCTGGATTGGTCACCTCTTTTTGAATAATAACATCCTGTTTTCTTTGAAAACCTGATCTTTCCCCTTCTCCCAGGGCAGGTGGTGTAGACAGGTCTGACCTACTCCTGCTGACCTGTGACACCCATACCTGGTCAATCGAAATATCTGGGCCACTGAGAATCCTGAGCCTTGTGCTACCACTGTTAGGAAAGAGAATTACTATTTTATTGGAATTCCAGAAAGAAAAAGACAAAACAGAAGAAAACAGCTGAGAGATGGAAGGAAATAGATTCTCAATCATGTCACCTGTGTACTGGATTCCAGCCAGGTCTAAACTCTTAGCCCTCAGCTACGCAAGTTAATAGGCTTTAATTTTTTGCTCGAGTCCGTTTGACTTGGGTTTCTGGCACCTACCTCCAAAAGAGTCCCACACACTCGTGTCTTCTAACTTTCAGCAAAGTCTTGTGTGTGAAAGAACGTGGTGAGCAGCAGCAATACTCGTGTCTGTAACAATATGGTATCCAGTCTCTCACCTCCTGTTACGGTGGTCACCACCATAATGAGCTGTTTTTAGCCTGAGTCACTGCTCCAATCCATCCCTCTTCAGAGGGTCTTGGCCCAGTCTTGCCAAGAATTCTCATTTCTGGCATGCGTCCTGGCTGCCTTGTATCCATGCTTTGTAGACACGGGATTTGCCTGTACTATGCCCTGCCCTCCCCCTACCTTGAACAAATAGATTAGTAAGTTCCTTACAAATGCACTTTTATTCTTCTTTTTGCTCCAGAGGGAGTCTAGGCAGCCAGCTACTGGGATCTTCTCCCAGTTTTGCTAAGATCTCATGCTAAATTCTAGCTCTTTCCTTGTCTTGCTTGAATTAGGTAATGGTCTTATCTGTGAAGAAATAGATGATGTGGGCAGGGATATGGACAAACATTTCTTTTTTTTTTTTGAGACAGAGCCTCAAGCTGTCCCCCTGGGTAGAGTGCCGTGGCATCACAGCTCACAGCAATCTCCAACTCCTGGGCTCAAGTGAGTCTCCTGCCTCTGCTTCCCAAGTAGCTGGGACCACAGGCGCCTGCTACAATGCCCGGCTATTTTTTGGTTGCAGACGTCATTGTTATTTGGCGGGCCCGGGCTGGATTCAAACCCACCACCTTAGGTGTATGTGGCTGGCGCCTTAGCCACGTGAGCCACAGGTGCCGAGCCTGGACAAACATTTCTAATGCACCTGCTATGGGTCAGACACTGTGCTGGGCTCATGTACGTTCACATCATAATGTATTTCCCACAACACTTAATACTTCATATAGGCAGACACTGCATTAAGTATCTTATCAAGCAATATCTAATTTAGTTCTTGTATTATAAAAATAGGAGAAAGGTATTATTTCAATGTATTAAATATAAGCTGAGTCTCAGATAAGTTGAGTAATTTCCATGTCATCATATGATGAGGAAATAGGAAAAGGAAGATTTCAGCTCAGGCCTGAACGATTTCTAATCCAGTTTTCCCTGTCAGCACTTACTGTGTGGTATTGTGGGTCTGGGCATCCCTCTCATCTGTAAGTTTCTTGATCTCATGGACCCTGAGTTATCTGTGGGCCTGTCTCCACTCTCTACCCTAGAGCTGTGCAGAGAGTAGGTTGTCAAAAACTGTTTACTGAAGGAGAGTTTCTTTACAAGAACAATGGAAGGTGAATATTTTCTTTCCATTTTACATGTGAGAAATTTAGACTTAGGGAAGTTAAGCAAATTATCCAAGGCCAGGAGCTAGCGTTTGTGAAATAGAATCCTATAATCCTGAAATTTCCTTCTTCAATTGAGTATTGAGAAAGATATTTTCTAAGCTAAAGAGCAGGGTCTTTGGTACATTAATACTTCTCAATATCGGTAGTTTATATGGAAACACTGAAGGAATCTACCATCTTCTTAATGGAGGTGCTACGAGACTGGATCCCTGTTCAGAAAGTGGCATAGACACTTTTATGAAGGGAGTCTATGTCTTTGTTACTGCTTCCGTGTTTTGAGTTCCTTACAGCTTTTTGAGCAGTTAGAACATTGTTCAATGGTGCTGGACAAAGCTCAGGTGCAAATGATCTAGGGAGACAATCTTTTATAGAAATTGAACTGATTGATTTAGAAATCTGAGTTGCAATGTTTCACTTCTTAGTCTCTGGGCTTGTGAGTCCTCATCTGTATCATGGGCACATTTGCTGTGGCGTCTGGGCAACTGCCCAGTGTGCGTGGCGCCACTGTGGGAACAACTGCCAATGTGTGGGGAGAGGCAGTGAGATCATAAGCAGAGGCAGCACATGGGACCCTGTCGGTACATGGACATCTCTAAAAGGCACCTCAAGGAAAAACCTTTTTTCAGGGAACTTAAGAACACGAGAGCCCAGTCCAGGGTCTGATGTAGTAGCTCTCTCTGCCTGAAAGCGCTGACATTCTGTTAAGCTAACGATGAGTTTTCTCTTCATCTTTTTTTTCAACACCAAGACTAGGCAGAAATGCCAGAGAAGAAAGAACAAGAAGTAACTTTTAAAGTCTTTGGTCTGTAGGATGAGTTTTTGAACTGAGTCACACTGCTGTCACCCTCTTGGCTACTTGTACTTTTGGAGGAGTCATTGGCAGATTAATAAATTTCCTGAAAGCTGAGAAAATGCCAGCTTAAAATAGCACCAATTCTTTTAACAGTATGTTTTGGAAGAGGGTAAAATACTATAACCACTTTGATATACTCACGGAAGGATCTAGGCGATGTTTGTTAACATTCCTAGCCATGGAGGCAAAAATACTTAAAATTTACCTACTTGGTTACCTAACCTCTCATCCACCCATTCATTCATTTATCATCATCCATCCGTCCATCCGTCCACCCACCCACCCATCCATCCGTGCATACATCCACACACCCACAGGCCCATTCATCTATCCCTCTGTCTGCCCTCCACTCAACACTTACCCAGTATAGATAATGTGGAGGCATTATTTAGACCCACACCTGGTTCTCAGGAAATCTCAAGAATGCATTTTTCAGTATAATTTTGGAAGGCAGAGTTACTCTTGAGGTTTTTGTTAAGGTGCAAAAATGTAGTATTGAGTTTATATGGATTCTGGCTCTTCTATAACTATACTTGGCATTGAAAATCTCATTCAACTTATTTGGGAAAAGATGATTTATAGTATAAGTTGCTGTATCATCAAAAAGATGGATCACAAGAAACGGTTTTTGTTTAGGCTTTGTTTTTCATTAGAAACTGTGAAATTGTTTTACAAGTTGTTGTTTTGCTCGGTCAGACGTTGCTAGTCAACTAAAAATAGGTCTGTATCAGTGAACATCTTCCATTCTAAGAAAACTCCGATGCGAGTGAAAGAATTTAATGCACTTGCATTTGATTGCATATTGATGCTACATTGAACAGAGGCGGTAGAACTTGATGGTAAGAATCACACAACCCTAGTTCAAATCACCCTCCCACGGCTGACATGCTCTGTGGCCTGAGCAAAGTGCCTCACCCTCTCTGAGACTTAGTTTCCAAATCTGTGAGATAAGGGGAACAATGGTACCAGCTTCATCATGTCATTGTGAGAACGAAATGAGATAATGCAATTTACCCACCATTTGGGAAGCAAGCTTGTTCCTTCAGGGGCACGGGGCAGATTTATTCATAGTCCTTAGTTCACTGATCAGAGGAAGCTCCTCACAGTTTTATTTCCTTTTATTACATTTTCTTCTCCACCTCACTTCCCCCTCTAACTCTTCTCCCACACTCTAAGTACATACTAATATACATAGGATGCCAGAAATAGGAATGCACATTTTAAGAAGTAAAAGACTGCGTAAATTTGTAATACTCGAATCATGTTTCACTTCTGCAATTACAAGAGGTGCTCGAATGTGACTTGTACTCCTCTTTGGTTATCAGTATATATTGAATATTGCCATTTTGGCAAAAAATTGCAGTTTTTTCCTTTCTTAAAATGTGTACACATTTTTTGGGCCCCTTCTGTATGTCATATATGTTTTCCCAGTTCTCTTTTCAGATGTTGATTTGGATGTATGTAATCGTTGATACAAGATGTAGAATTATTTATAATGTGTTTTCGATTAGTTTACATAGACAGTTCTGGGCCCCAAACCTCCTTTTCTCCCACTCAACCCTGTATTTTTAAAATCTCTCTGTGTTGCTCTATGTAGATCTAATTCAATTCTGACTGTGGCCTAAAAGTCAATGCATGCACAGAACAGAATTGATCCATTTCCCTAGTGATTATTATAGAGTTACATGAAAATCTTTGAGGCCACAAGCAGAACTATGGCAAGCATCCTTATGCATATGCCGTTAAAGGTTTCATGGGAATTTCTTTGGGGCCCATATCCAGGAGAGGGATTGTGGAGTAGCTGAATAGCTAATTGCACTAAGTACTGCGAGATCGTTACTTGGAGCAGCTGTTCAGTTTACACTTCTTCCCTAGCACTTGGTGTTCTCCGGCTTTGTAATATTTGCCAATCTGATGGCTGTAAAGTGGCCTATCATTGTTGCTTTAATTGCTTTTCTCTGATTAGTGGTGAGGTTGAGTATCTCTTCACATCCTTATTAGCCCTCAGAGCTATCTCTTCATATACTTACTAGCCATTAGTGTTTTCTCTTCTATTAATTTTATTTTCATAGAATTTGCCTGTTTTTTCTATTGAGTTTCCTAAAATCATCTTGCCGTTTTGCAGGAGTTTCTCTAGATATTAACACCAGGCGCTGACACTATCTTTTCACAGTCCACCAATGTGTTCAATGTATAGAAGATTTCTGATCAGACATCTCAATTTTAATGTAGTAAAACACTTCGTGTTTTCCTGTTAAGGATTTTTCTATTTCCTTTTCCCTTTCTTTACTTTTTGCTTAAGAACCTGCTCAATTCCTAAGTCTCAAATGTATTTCCTAAATTTTCTTTGATTATGTTTTTTAAAAAAATACTATTTTACTTTTGAGAGAGAGTCTTGCTCTGTAGTCCTAGCTGGAGTTTAGAGGTATCATCATAGCTCACTGTACCTTAAACACTTGGGCTCAAGTGATCCTCCTGCCTCACCCTCCTGAGTAGCTGGGACTACAGGCACCTGTCACCACATCTGGCTAAATTTTCTATTTTTTGGAGAGATGGGATCTTGCTATGTTGCCCAGGCTGTTGGTTTTAAATTCCTGGCCTCAAGCAATCCTCCCATCTTGTCCTTCCAGAGTGCTGGGATTATAGGCATGAGCTCCCATGTTTAGCCTCTTTGATTGCTTTTACAATGTAACTTTTGCATTTAGAAATAAAAGGGAGAATCCAACTTAATTTTTCTTAGACAATGAACCATCCCCGCCCCATCTACCAAATTCATTCTTTCCTGACTGGGTTATAACACCAAGTCTCCTATGTCTGTGGGTGTGTTTCTGGAATCTCTGTGCTGCTTTGTCAATCTATTTAGCTGTTCCTAAGACTGTACCACACTTTCCTTTTTATTACTACTGTTTAGTAATAGGTCATGATATTCAGTAAAATGAATCCTTCCTCTCTGATTTTTCATAATTGCCTTTGATACTCATTTTTTAAAATATTTTCGCGTACATTTTAGTATCAGTTTGTCAAATTCTTTAAAAATTCTGCTGGAATTTTGATTAGAACTGCATTAAATCCATGGATTGATGTTTGGGGAAATTAATATCTTTACAATGTTAAGTTATCCTATTTATGAATATGGTGTACATCCTAAGTTATTCAAGCCTCTTCAAGCAGTATTTATAAGAGCTTTAAATTTCTCCACAAAGCTCTACATTTACTTTTAGGTTAGTTACTAGATACCTTATATGTTTTTTGTTGCTGTCATGATTTTAAGGACTCAGAACATTGCCTGGCACAAAGTGAGTGCTCAGCAAAGGGTACTTATTATCATTACTGTGTCTATCATAAATGAAGGCAAAAGCAAAGAGGGACAGTCACTGCATGTCTTTAGCAACCAATACGATATGCTGGAAATGACATGAATGTGGATCAGATTTGTGTGAGCTGTGGTCCTAATCCCTCTATTCACCGTGTGACCTTGAACACATTTCCCACCCCCTGGGCTTCTACAGTGGGGATAATGCTCATCCTATTAGTATTTCCATTGACCCAGTTCCTGCTGGCAGTCATCTCCTGACAGTGAGGGAGCCAGTTGGCAGATGAGGCCCCCACCTTGGAAGCCTAGATGGTGAGAAGGCATCAAAACGAAATCACAAACTGGCAATGAGCACTGTGATGGTCATGCAGAGACATTCAGAATACGGTTCCTCTCTCTCTGGTGAAGATGCGAAAAGTCTGTCAAACAGCCACGCTATCTCCTCACAATATACTTTTTAATTTTCATTTGCAGTTACTTCCAAATTTTGCATAGATAGATACAGGGAGCAGGTACACAGGTTAAGAAAAATTAAAAAAAAATAATACTCTTCCAAGCCTTGCTTTGCAAAGGCACCTTCGCTTTTTCATCTTTGGAATATAAGCTCCTCGCCGACAGGAAGCACTGAGGCATCAGTGCAGGTGCGGTCCAGGGCAAGTGGTTTTTCCAAGCCACAATCACGATAAGTCCATCCCCTCGTCAGTGATTGGTTGAGGAATGGGCGGGCTCATGCCAAATCTGGGCCAATCAGATGCTAGGAGGGACTTGTGACGGGCTTCTGGCAAAGGAAATCCAGCATTCCTCTTTTGCAATGCTTGAATTAAAAAGGGCTCTTTGCTTCAGTGTCTGAGGACAGTCACTTTATGAGCCAGAGCATGAAGGGCAGAGAAACGTGGCTACCTGATGTCAACACTGAGCTGCTGCCTCAATCAAACCTAAAGCTACCTTCCCCTTTCAACTTTGTTGTAGCAAACACTGTTCTTACTGATTTCGTCCTTTTGAATAGGAATGTCTTTTATTTGCAGTCTAAAGCATCATGACGGGTTCAGACCTAAAGTCTTTGGCTTGAGCCTGCAAATAATTAATAATCAAGAAATGTGTGGGCGGTGCCTGTGGCTCAAAGGAGTAGGGGGCCGGCCCCATATGCCAGAGGTGGCAGGTTCAAACCCAGCCCCGGCCAAAAACTGCAAAAAAAAAAAAAAAAAAAAAAGTGTAACGGAGAACATGAATGTGAAATTCATCCTGACTTTGTAGAGTGCAGTGCATTGCACAATCTATGCGCTCTAGATAGTTTGAACTTTCCTAATAGCCTTTTAGTATACATATAGATTTACTATTATCTACATGTTTCAGATGAGGAAACTGAAAATCGAAGGAGGTCCACGATATAATGAAGTTTGAATAGATATAAGTGGTTCAGTTACCATAAAAAATTAAGTCTTTAAACTCCTATTATATTTTATGACTTTGATTTTGTTTTTGTTTCTTTTTTGGGGGAGACAGAATTTCACTCTGTCACCCTGGGGAGAATGGAGTGGCATAATCATAGCTCACTACAACCTCATCCTGAGCTCAAGTGATGCTCTTGTTTCAATCTCCTGAGTAATTGGAACCACAGGAGTAAGCCACCATGCCTGGCTAGTTTTTCTATTTTTAGTAGAGGTGGGGTCTTACTCTTGCTCAGGCTGGTCTTGAATGCCTATCCTCAAGTGATCCTCCTTTCTCAGCCTCCCAGAGTGCTAGGATTGTGGGTGTGAGCCACTGTGCCCGACCATGGTTTAGTACGTTTTCTATTATGCTTAATCTCCGCTTGGCTATGAGAACCTTAAGGGGGGGAAGTTACATCTTACATTTTTTTGGTCTCCATAATGCCTAGCAGAGAGTCTGTTTTTATTATTATGGTCACCAATAAGTGTTAAAAGAATAAGCACACAAACATGTGACTTGTTCTATCTTGAAAACAGCTGTCATGAAAAGGCAGGGGAAATGATATCTCCTGCCAAAGTGTTTTAACAATGCCTAGACGTGAGGGTGTCCCCGTGGGTCTTTATGTCCAGCCTCTTAGTACAGATGTAACAGGTACCAATGCCATGACAAAGGTCATACCGCCTGGCGAATTCTTTCAGACACAGAGGAGGAAGGAGGCACGCGTCAAAGTCAGAAGAGGTAGTTTAGAGCTGTCATCCTGAGCGCCCGGGGAGCAATTTGCACTGAACACATAAATCAGGTTCAGGGTCTATCTAATTAATATAAAGACTTTAGTGCCATTCGCTTCTCCATCAGCATACTGAATTCTGACACATGGTCACTGGGTGTATCAATAATGCGGCCCATAAATCCAGTTAGCGTTTTTCTTCTGGGTGCTGCACTTTGGGAAGCTGCTTAAGTACTTGAAGGTCCTTATCCAGCTCTGGCCTTGAATCTCAAGAAGGGTTGGGGGCACTTTAGAGCCCTCCTAGTGTAACATTATTGCTGTGATCCAAATCCTCTGTGCCTGGCTGGAAGATCTTCTAATGATAGACCTTCACGCTTAGATGGGGAGGTTTTATCATTCTTAGGAGTCCTCAGGCCATGGAGGTGGCTAATTTGTCATTGGTTGTTTCTGTTTGTTCATTGTCAATTCTTTTGGTGAAGGCCTCCCTCCTGTGCTACATGGCTCCATAGGGCTTCAAACTATGATACTCTACTTCCTGGCTACAGAGCTGGGTCTGTAATCCAAGTTGGCCAATCCAAGTTCTCTTTTTGGGAATCTGAGTCTTGAGACACACAGGGGTAGGAGGTGATTGCAAAAAATTCATTCACTTTTGAGGCTGTCAATGAGTCTTAGCTCCCCAAATCCCCTTTCTTTACTGTGACATTAGTTCTTCTTTGCATGTGTTAGGGTAGGTTTCTGTTGCCTGATTTTTTTTTTTTTGAAACAGAGCCTCAAGCTGTCCCCCTGGGTAGAGTGCTGTGGCATCACAGCTCACAGCAACCTCCAACTCCTGGGCTCAAGCAAGTCTCCTGCCTCAGCCGCCCAAGTAGTTGGGACCACAGGCACCCGCCACAACACCTGACTACTTTTCGGTTGCAGCTGTAATTGGAGGGCCTGGGCTGGATTTGAACTCGCCACCTTAGGTGTATGTGGCTGGTGCCTTAGCCACTTGAGCCACAGGCACCCAGCCCTGTTGCTTGCTTTTAATGACCTCTGAGTTATACAGATATAGACAGCACATGAGTTCACTGTATTATTTTTATTTTCCAAAATGAAAATACGTTTGTTGAATCTTCTAATAATGATAGTGTTGATAATAAAAATATTCCCTCCTTATTAACATCTACCTATTGGCACAGAGAAATAGCAGTAACAGCTAATGTTATGAAGCATTTGGTGTTTGCTAAGCTCAATGATAGGAGGCAATGTAGAGGCTAAGAGTTTGGGCTTTACGTCTGTCCTAATGTAGGTTTTGTCAGTTGCTGGCTGTGTGACATTGGGCAGGTTGCTTAACCTCTCTGACTTTAAGTATTCTCATTTGTAAAACAGAAATAATAATAGTATTCCATAAAGCTATTTTGAAGCTTAAATGAATTGATAGATATAAAAACACATCTGGCACATGGCAAATAATCAATCCTTGTCAGCCCTTTATTGTTTTAGCTGCAAAAACAAGATGGTATCTCATTGAGCTAATGCAACTTGCCCAAGAACACACAGCTAGGGTATGGGAGCCAGCCTTAAAATCATGCTCATCAAGGCTTAGCACTGAGCCTAGCATATCCAGAGCACTCTTTAAATTGCAGCTGCTATTATTCTGTTAAATGGCCCATCAGCCCAGCTTTGGGAGGAAGGTGTGTGGCAATAGTGCCCCAGGAAGAATTAACAGCTGCAGTTAGGCACTTTCTCCTTTCTCTGTCATCACCTCATGTGTCTTCCTTTCCACTCTCTCTCCAGAGTCCCTATCCTGGTCCCATCTGGATAATCCCTGCATTTGTGCTAAGTGATAACTGAGCTATTAGCTGGTATTTAAGATAAAGCCCTTCCCAGGTTTATTTGCATTTCAGCGGGGGAATTCTGAGACCCCAGTGGCTTCTTCACTCAGAGCATTCAGGGGGGCATTGCTCTCTCCCTCCGGTGGAGGAGGGATGCTGAAGATGTCCCTTTGGAAGAGGTGCTCATCTTTGCTAAGTTCTCATTAATTGACATCTTGTCTCAGGAGGACCAGTGTGCCTGAACAATGCTTTCTCCTGATCATGTCCACTATGAGTTACAGGCAGTATATGATTGCCACAGCAAGGGGAAGCAAAAAGCTTAAGGGCAGATCCTTATGGAATTAGGATGTTGGAATATAGGGTATGTGTGTGTGAAACAAATAATTTATTTCATCCCAGCTAGTGTCTTTCAGTATTATACTAACACATATAATTTAATTATGTTTTCTCGGTGGTCCTGAAAGTCTGATATTATTTCCCTGAGTTATAGATTAAGAAATTGGGGCTTTTTAGAGGATATTGGGGTTCTGCTGTTTTTTCCTTAGCTAACATTTCCTGGCCCCCTTCTTTGGTATTTAGCTTGTAGCTCAAGTGGGAGTGATACTCTCTTGGCTGAGAACTGACCAATCTGAATATTTTATCCCAATGACACTGTGATTGGTCAGAGGTGGAAGCATGAAGCCAGTGAGAGCCAGACCTGGGACTCCTGCTGGAGATCCAGGAATGTGCTGTCTTTTTCTGATTCCAGTGGCTCAGACAGTAGAATGTAAGCCCATAGGAAACAGGGTTAGTTCTTGGCTGTGGGAAAATAAAGCCAACACCAAGGAAAGAGACATGGAAGAAGAGAATGATTGTTATTGTGTGAGCTTCTGAATCCAGGTCTTTGCAGTTTATGAATCAACAAATCCCCTTCTAGGCTCTAATCCAGTTTTTGATCTGGGTTTTCTGTCATTTGCAATGGAAAGAATTTTGATGAAGACAAGCTCAGAAAGCATAATGATCTGAATATTTGTGTTTCTCAAAATCCATGTGTTGAAGTCCTGACTCTCAATGTGATGGTATTTGGAGGTGGGTGTTTGGGGGGTAATTAGATTGAGATGAGGTTAAGAGGGTGGGGCCTAACCTATAAGATTAGTGTTCTTATAGGAAGAGGAAGAGAGCACAGCTTTCTGTTTCTCCACCATGTGAGGACACAGCGAGAAGGTGTCTGTTTACAGTACAGAGAAGAGTCTTCACCAGACTCAATTTGGCTCTTTGACCTCTGACTTCCAGCCTCTAAACTCCACTGGTGGAGCCAGGATGGAATCCATTATGGACTGAATTGTGTTCCCCCAGAATTTGTATGTTCAGGACGTAACATACAAAGAGAAATAAACATGAGAAAGAAATGTCTGCTGTTTAAGCCACCTCCCCTATGGTAGACAATGATTTCAGTTGTTGTCATGTGAGCTTCCGAATCCAGACATGCCTAAAGCTAGAATACCCTGAACTTTCAAGTTCATGAATCAACAGATCCCCTTCTAGGCCGAGCTAGGACAGAGAGGAAAAGCGCCTTGTGTTACGTACACAGTTAGTGAATGGCAGAGCTGGGGTTAGCACTCAGGTCCCGCTGACTCCAAAGTCCACAAGGCCTGTGTGGGAACATGAGCTCTGGTGGGAGGAGAACAGGTGGAGTAGCTGCTGACTTCGGTTTCAGCCTGGCAATCACATCCCAAACTGGGGTCAGGAACCCCACTGATGGTCTTTCTGTATATTCGTTTGTGCGGAACAACTGAACATACAAGAAACAATGTCAGTGGCGGGGGGAGTCAGGCACCCATTGGTATTTGTCTGCTACAGAAGAAAGGCTGGGTTTTCAGGGGGTTCTTTAGTGGGGCCAGCAGCAGGGGAGATTACCTGGAAAGGAACTAGGTGGTCCTTGAAATACAACTTAATTCACTTCATCACTGTACTGAACTTCAATTAATAAGGTGTTGCTTGAACTTCAATTAATAAGCTATATAAAGATCGCCAGGTTGAGAGCTTACTACATGGGAAGCACTGTACTAATCCTTTTACTGTATCACATCGTTGAATCAGCCAAACAACCCCAGAAGGTAGACACTATTATCTCTATTTGACAAGATACGGAGAGTGAGGTCCAGAGAGGTTGAATCACTTTCCCAGAGTCACACAGTTGGTCACTGGTGGAGCTAGGATGGAATCCGTTATGGACTGAATTGTGTTCCCCCAGAATTTGTATGTTGAGGCCCTAACCCCTAAAGAAGGTAACTTTATTTATTTATTTATTTATTTATTTTTGAGACAGAGCCTCAAGCTGGGTAGAGTGCCATGGCTTCACTGCTCACAGCAACCTCCAACTCCTGGGCTCAAGCGAGTCTCCTGCTTCAGCCTCCCAAGTAGCTGGGACCACAGGTGCCCGCCACAACGCCAGGCCATTTTTTGGTTGCAGCCATCATTGTTGTTTGGCGGGCCCGGGCTGGATTTGAACCTGCCACCTTAGGTGTATGTGGCTGTTGCCTTAGCTGCTTGAGCCACAGGCGCCGAGCCGGTAACTTTATTTGGAGAAAGGACCTTCATGGAGGTAATTAAGATTAAACGAGGCCATAAGGGTGGGGCCCTAATCCAGTAGAAGTAGTGACCTTCAAAGAGGAAGAGACGTTGAGTTCTTTCCCTCCCTCTCCTCGTATACCCAGAAAAAAAGGCCATATGAGCACAGTGAGTGTAAGCTGGGAAGAGAGGTCTCCATCAGAAATCGCATTTTCCAGTACCTGGATCGTGGCCTTCTTGCATCTAGAACTGTGGAAAAAATTACTTTCTGTTGTGTAAGGGATTTTGTTATGGCAGCCCAAGCAGAATAAAATCTAAGCCTGTCTGGGTCCAAATCTCATCTTCTTAACTGCCATGTCAAGTTGCTAACATTCACCTACTATTACATATAAATTTAACTTATAAAAAAAGGATCTTTACAGAAAGTGGCCAAAGGGTGAGGCTGCTTCTATTAAAGGGCTAGAATTAGTCCTGGAGTCCTAGAGCTCGAGAATAAGGACAAAGTCATATCTACTTGGCAGGATGAATGCAACCTTCCAGCAGGTGCAAACTAATGTTTTCAGCCTTGCCATCCTTTCTGTCCTGTGGGCTAGAATCCAAAGCAGCTCAGTCTCATCAAAAGAATACAATAAAACTCTTTCACTCAGAAAGGGACAGCTTTATTTCTGTCTAAGAGGCCACACTGAGAATCTTAGTAGCAACTCTCTTTGCAGCAAAAGCAAAGAATATTGGAGTGATGAATTAGTTCCTTACAACCCAGTGACAGACTGATGGATAAACGCAATGACAGACCCCAAATTTTATCTTTCTGCAATTCTCCCCCAAAGAAAAAGTCTTTGTCCTTGTAGGCACTCTCTGAAAATGGGATTAAAACATGGCAGAAAACCCCACTGTCTGGGTAACATTTGTTATTATTATTGCTATTGTGTAAGAGCTAGGACTCAAGTGTTAAAACCCAAACGTGGAGTAATTATGGTACCACTGAGGTTCAGGGTAATATCCTTTCTGTGTCTCTCCTGGTTTGATAGCCAGCTGTATTGGCAAGAGGCCTGGGCCAGCAGGGCTTAATAAGGTTTAAGGTTGTCCTGTTTTGACTAATTCCCTTTGTGGCCCAAATAAACAACACTATAAAAATCAACATAGTGTACCTCTACATTTTTCTCCCTAAGAAACACCTGTGCAGAAGTCCTTATTTTTGTTGCTATGAAAATGTTTTAACTGAGATCCCCATTTATTTCTGGAAATTGTCTGTGGAAAGCCAAGCACATTTTTATACCCACTGTTATGGTAGGGGTAGGATGATTGCAGGAGGTGCCATTGATGGTAATGACAGCTCTAAATCTTTGAATCAGGGGTTTTTGACCCTGGCCATACAATGAAATCACCTAGGTAGTGCTAAAAAGGTATTGACACTTGGGTCCTAACCCAGAGCTTTTGATTGAGCTGGTTCTGAGGTGAAAACTGAGCAATGGGATTGTTTATTAAGTGACCCAGGTGATGGCAGCCACAGTTGAGAGTCACCCCTTTCAACCAGTTTTGGAGTTTAGCATTTTCTCCTTAATCCACTTAAAGCATAGAAAATAAACAGTATCTGCTATGGTTTGAATGTGGTTTGCCTCCACCAAACTCATGTTGAAATTTGATTCCCAAATTATCTGTAGTAGCTTTCCAACTTTGCTATAAACCTAGGATTATTCTGGAATGGATTAGTTCCCTTGGAGAGGGTTGTTTTGACACCAAGACATACCTCTTGGGTTTTAGCTCTTTGAATGTGTCTGTTTCCCCATTGACCTTGTTGAGACCCAGCAGGAAGCCCTCACCAGAAGTTGAGCAGGACCCGGAGGCACTGTGCTTCTGGAACTTCCCAGCCTGCAGAACCAGAAGCTGAATAAACTTTTTTCTTTATGAACTACCCAACCCCAGGTATTATAACAAAAAAGAATGGACTAAGACTATGCCATATAGCTAAACGTACTGTGTGACCTTGGAAAATTACTTGACCTCTTTAGGTTTCTTCTTGTCTACATAATTTGAAAGGACTGCCTAACTCATAGGGTTGTGGTGAGGATTCTTAAATAAATTACTGTGCCAGGCAGAGAGTAAGCATTTCATACATGTTGCTCATCATTATTATTATTACTAGTGTTGTTATTATTGGTTTTCAAGACTCATTGATGATAGAAACTGGTTTTAATTAAAAAAGGGGGATATTTGCTGATTCTCGGAATAACATCCAGGAAAGGGTAGAGGTGGATCATGTCTCAGGACAGCTGGGTCTCAGATTCAACCCCCCTCCAGTTTTTCTTGCTCTCTCTCATGTTAGCTTCAGGCTCTGGGACCAGCTTTTCTGCATAGGAAGAGACCTTGCTTCAGGCTGATCTGGCATAACAGGTCAGACAATTAAATTTGCAAACTCATCCTAGAGAAAGTGCTGCATGCCTCATTTCTGAATATCACTACAGCCACCTTCAAGGTGCTCCCCTTGGGATACTGTGCACCAACTCCAGTGCACCTACTCCATCCTTCAAAGCAATTTTTCTAGATGAGTTTCATGAACATAATTGTCACACCTTGTATGATGACAGCTATGATGGTCATTCCAGAAAAAAGATTTCCAAAATGACTTTGAAAGGTAGACTAGACACTGGCATCAGTGCATAGCTTTCCTAGGGGAGTACCTTGAAGGTGACCACAGTGATATTCAGCAAGGAGACATGATGCTCTTTTTCTAGGATGAGTTCTGATCCTTGTACATTTTTTTTTTGAGACAAAGTCTCACTATGCCACCATCCATAGAATACTGTGGCATCACAGCTCATAGCAACTTCAAACTCTTGGGCTTAAGCCATTCTTTTGCCTCAGCCTCTCAAGTAGCTGGGACTACAGGCTCCCGCCACAACACCTGGATTTTTTTTGTTGCAGTTGCCATTGTTGTTTAGCTTACCCAGGTCTGGTTCCAACCCACCAGTCTCTTGGTGTATGTGGCTGACACTGTAACCACTGTGCTATGGGTGCTGACCCTGACCTTGTACATCTTAAGTCCAGAAAGGAAAAAGGTCCTGAGGGAAGACTCTAATTGCCAGATTTCAGTCACCTGTTCAGACTGGCCTGCTTACTGTGGTCAAGAAGTAGGGCTCTACTCCCATAGGGAGGAGAGCAGAGGTGCTGAGAAGACAAAAAATTATAAAGCCACTACAATGATGAAAAGTCGGTTCTAGCAATAATGACTATATTCATTCAGTAAATATTTATTAAGCATCTATTATGGGCCAGACATTGTTCTAGATACTACTTAGACATTGTCCAAGATGATAAATTGACATCCCATTTAAAAGAATATTTGAGGTATAGTTTCATATAGTAAATGTCACCCTTTTATTGGGATATAATTTATATACAGTCAAATTCAACCCTTTTAAAGATACACAATGTTTCATTTCCTTTGGTGCTATCGTACATGGTAGCAAGTTTAAAATTGGGAAGTGTTAGGCCTCCAACTTTGTTCTTTTGTGAATTTCAACAAACATATCTGGTTGTTGATGGCATCATACAGCACGTGGCCTTGCTTCAGTTAGTGTTTGAGAGTCACACAGACTGTGTCTATCAGCAGTTCCTTTCTTTTAATTGCTGAGCAGTGGCCCGTTGTATAAGTATACCATGGTGTGTTTACCCATCTACCAACTGAAAGTTGTTTCCAAGTTGGGAGTGATTATGAAAAAATTGCTAAGATATATGAATACAAAACTGTGTAAATATACGTTTCAATGTCATCCGGTAAATGTTTGTGAGTGAGGTTGCTGAATCATATGGGGAGCATGTACTAAACTTTTTACAAGAAATTGCCAAAATGCTTTCCAAAGTGGCTGTCTACCATTTTGCATTTTCCACTCACAATGTGAATGTTATGTTTGTTTCATGTCCTTTACCGCATATATTATTGTCAGTTTTTTTTAAAAAGCCCTTCAATAGGTGGGTGGTGGTGTCTCATTGTGGCTTTAATTAATAACTAATGATGCTAAGTTTCTTTTGGGGTGCTAGTTTGTCATTCACTTATTTTCTTTTTTCAAATATTTTGCTTTTTTTTTTTTCTCTAACTGAGTTGCTCGTATTGTTTAAAGTGTTCTTTGTATATTTTGGATATAAATTCAGACATCAGGTTTGTATTTTGAACATATTTCTCCCAGTTTTTGGCTTGCTTTTTCATTCCCTTAACAGTGTCTTTCAAAGAGTAGAAGTTTTCATTTTGGTCAAGTCACATTTACAAATAAATATTTTTTCATTCATGGATCATGCTTTTGGAGTGATATCTAAAGTATCTTTGATTTATCCAAGATTACAAAGACCTTTCTCTCATGTTTTTCTTATAACTTCAGATTTGCATCTAGGTCTATGATCCATTTTGAGGTAATCATTGCAGACTATGTGGCCTATGGCTTGAGGTTAACAATTTTGCATGTAGATATTGCTATGATTTGAATGAATCCCCAGTGCAATGGTGTTGAGAAGTGGGACTTTTAAGAGGTGATTAGGTCCCATGGACTCTGTCCTCATGAATGGATTAATGCTGTCATTGCAAAAGTGGGTTAGTTATTGTGGAAGTGGGTTCTTGGTAGAAGGATGAACTTAGTCCCCTTCTCCCACCCCTCATGTATGTCCTCTTGGTCTTCTGCTTCTGCCATGGGTTGATACAGCAAGAAGATCCTCACCGAGTGTGGGCTTCTTGACCTTGGACTTCCCAGCCTCCAGCTTGTAATGAAGAAATCTCTGGGGAGGAGGGAGTGGGAATGGCAAGCTCTCACCTAACGGGCACAATGTAAGGGTGTGTGGCACACCTCCTGGGTGGAGGGCTCAACTACAACTTGACTTTACCTATCAAATATAAACAATGTAATCTAATTGTTTGTACCCTCATATGAATATGAATTTTTTAAAATCTCCATTTTTATAAATTATTCACTCTTAGGTATTATGTTATATTATCACAAACCAGACTAAGATAGATGTCAAATAATCATCCCACTATCACTGAATTGCTTTTGCACCTTCATGAAAAATAAGCTGACCACATTTGTATGGGTCTACTTCTAACTCTCTATTCTGGTCTATTGATCTATGTGTTTATCTTTTCACCAGTACTACACAGTCCTTATTACTATAACTTTATAGTAAGTCTTGAAATCAAGTAATGTCATTTCTCCAACTTTGTTTATCTTTTTCAAAATTGGCCTTGCTATTTGAGTTCTTTTGCCTTTCTATGTAAATCCTGCTAAGAGTTTGATTGGAATTGCATTGAATTTATACTTGGGGAGAATTGGAAACTTATGATCTTGAGTCTTTCAGTCCATGAACACAGGATGTTTTTATTTTTTAAGACCATGTTTGATTTCTTTTATCAGCATTTGTAGTTTTCACCATACATATCTTGCATATATTTTTTCTAAGTGTTTCATAAGTGTTTGTAAATTTTGAAATTAGGAAGTACAAGTCCTCCAAATTTGTTCTTTTTTCCCCAAAGTTGTTTTGGCTATTCTGGGTCCTTTGCTTTTTCATGTACATTTTAGTATCAACTTTATGAAAAAAAAAGGTTGCTGGGATTTTGATAGGAATGCTGTTGAATGTATAGATCAACTGGAAGAACTTGCTAAAAATAATATTGAGTTTTCCTATCCATGAACATGGACTGTCTATTTGTTTATTTAGATCCTTTTATATTTTTGTCACAACTTTTGCAACTTTTGGTCTGAGTCTTGCATTTCCTTAGTTAAATTTATTCCTCAGCATTTTATACTTTTCAATGCTATTTTGAGCAGAATTGTCTTCTTAATTTTATTTTCAGATCGTTCATTACTGGTACATAGAATACAATTGATTTTTGTATATTGATCTTTTTATTCTTGAGTGAGCTTTGGAAACTTATGTTTCTTCAAAGAATTTGTCTAATTCATTTAAGTGGTTGAATTTATTGGCATAAAGATATTCCCTTGTTATCATTTTAATTTCTTTGGTATCTTTAGGAATGTCATCTCTTTAATTCTTGATATTGACTATTTATGTCTTCTCTTTTTCTTAAGCAGTCTGGCTCAGGGCTTATTAAATTCATTGAACAAACTTTTGGCTTCATTGATTTTTTTCTCTACTGCTTTTAATTTTATTGATTTGCCCTTCTCATTATTATTTCCTTTTTCCAACTTGCCTTTATTTAATTTTTTTTTTAATTTTTTTTATTGAATGATAACTATGTACATTAATATACTTCTGGGGTACAGTGTGGGGTTTTCACATGCAATCTGAAATACTTCCATCAAACTGATCAACACAGCCTTCATGTCATTTTCTCAGTTATAGTTTTAAAACATTCTGGTTCTACTCTTAGAGAGTTTCACTTGTACTCCAGTAAGATATATCTCAAAAATGGTCCCTCCAATCCCCCTCCCTCCACCCATTCCCCCACCCTTCTCCCTCCCCCCTCTCCACCCATTCCCCCACCCTTCTCCCTCCCCCCTCCCCACATTCTTAGGCTATTTGGTTATAGCT
>CAUYQV010119202.1:0-49199 GCA_963574575.1 Galagoides demidoff
GTCTCCTTAATCAGTGCTGATGTCGGACAGCAGCTTTTGTCTACTTCTTCCTGTTTTATGATAATAAATACAGACCCAAAGTTTACTGTGCAGGGCTCCTCCCAGAGCTCCCCCAACACAGACCCTGTGTCAAGCCTCTTCATTCCTTGTGCCAAGGACCCCTTATCTGTGACCCCCAAACCCTTCAATACATCGTGGCAACAGAATGAAAAATTGTATGGTGGAAATGCAAATTAAAACCACCCTGAGATATCATCTAACCCCTGCAAGAATGGCCCATATCACAAAATCTCAAAACTGCAGATAGTGGCATGGATGTGGAGAGAAAGGAACACTTCTACACTGCTGGTGGGACTGCAACCTTTTTGGAAGGAAGTATGGAGAAATCTCAAAGAACTCAACCTAGACCTCCCATTTGATCCTGCAATCCCATTACTGGGCATGTATCCAGAGGGAATAAAAATCTTTTATTATAAAGACACTTATACTAGACTGTTTTTGCAGCTCAATTTACAATTATTACAATGTGGAAACAGACTAAATGCCCCTTAACCCAAGAATGGATTGGCAAGCTGTGGTATATGTATACCATGGAATACTATTCAGCCATTAAAAAAATGGAGATTTTGCAGCGTATGTATTAACCTGGATGGAGGTGGAACACGTTATTCTTAGTGAAGCATCACAGGAATGGAGAAGCATGAATCCTATCTATTCAATTTTGATATGAGGATAATTAATGACATAGTAGGGGATGGGGGAAGGGGGGAGCAGACAGTGAAGGAGGAGGGGGTGAGGGAAAGGAAAAGAAAAAAAAGAGAAAAGAAAATAGTGACTACTTCTTACATAAATTCGATTTAATTTTGAAAGAAATAAAAAAAAATTATATGGTCATTTCCATAGACATAGATAAATCATTTAACAAAATTCAATATCAAATTAGTTATAGAAATAATGTACCACAGCACAACAAAGGCCACATATAACAAACTCATTGCTAACCTTCACCTAAGGGGGGAAAAGTTGAAAGCTTTTCTTCTAAGATCTGAAACAAAGCAAAAATGTTCATTGTTATCACTTCCATTCAACATAGGACTGTAAGTCCTAACCACAGCATTTAGGCAAGAGAAATAAATAAAAGACATCCAAATTGGAAGAAAAAAAGAAGTTTAATTGTCTCTGTTTGCAAACAACATGCTCTTATATATAGGAAATCCTATAGTTCCCATGAATACGATGTTAGAACTAGCTAACAAGAAAATTAACTAAAGTTGCTGGATACAAAATAAACATACTAAAATCAGTAGTGTTTCTACACTAACAGTGAACCACCATAGAAAAACAAGTCAAGAAATAATACCTCTTATTATAACCATGCAAAATATTGAGGAATAAATTTAAACCAGCAGGTAAAAGATACTTACATTGACAACTCTAAAATACTGATTAAAAAATTAAAGAAGACACAAATCAATGTGAAGATGTCACATCAGGGGTTGGAACTATCACTGTATTTTGCTGTGTATAAAACATGCACAATTTTTATTCAAATTTTTAAGTGAAAAGTGAGGATGTGCATTTTGCCTGGGAAGTACTAATTCCAAGTCTATGTAAATATTTTTATTCTTTTATTTACATGTATGTGTTAAAAGTGAAACTGTAGAATGCAATGATTATAGCCATGTAAAAAATGATGCCCTGGAATGCAGCTATTGGTTTTGTGGAACTTAAGACAAATTTGCAACAAAGGCTTTTTTAGCCCAGGGGGAATGACATGTTTTTCTTCATACACTTTAGGCAGGAGCTAGCAATTTAGCTGATATTTTTACCAAAAAAAAATATGAAAATTCCTTGGAAAAATTTGAAATGGTTTTCATACTCTGCAAGCTTTCAGCTCACAGGTAAAAAATATGCTAATAAGCATGGCAACAGAGTTGGCGAGAGACACTTTGGAAGCCCTCCCACAGAGATCGTCATCAGACTGTGGCAGACAACACAAAGAAAATCTTCAGATGCCCAGACAGAAGGCAGCAATGCGAGGGAAACCTCCAGAGTGGCCAGAGGTGGAGCAGATGAAGCCCTGGATTCTGGAGCAACATCAAAGTGGGATCTCTGGTTTTACCACCATGATACAAGAGGAGGGTAAAAGGATGGCAAAAGAAAAGAACACTGAGAGAAGGTTTGAACATGAGGATATGAACAAAACTTGTCCCCACACTTGTAGCAGCCTATAAGAATCAAGTTTTGGATTTCCATTCTTATATAATATATCCATCTTCAAAAGACTTAGAATTTTGAGCTGTCTCGAATTGCCAGTAAAAATGATGTCACACTCACTTTTGATGTTCCATTCAACTGTGGAAGCCAAAAGAGCAAAGATGTGCCTGTTAAAACTAGTAGACATAAGAAAAAACATTTTTTTCACTGTTGTTATAGCCCATTGTGCAGATGGGACAAAGCTACCACTTATGATCATCTTTAAAAGAAATGCATTTCCAAAAGAAAATATTCCAAGTGGATTTATTGTCCATGGGCATAAGAAAGGATGATGAATAAATAAGGGATGAAAATCTGGTTTAACAAAATCTGGTCATGAAGCCTTGGAGGATTACTTAAAACAAAAGAAAACCAAAAATCTAGCAGCTTTGTTTGTTTTTAATAATTTTAAAGTTCATATTATACAAAGTGAAAAAACACTCACAGCAAACTTGAAAACCCAGCTTGCTGTGATACTTGTAGGGTAACCAGCCAAGTTCAACTGCTTGATGCATCAGTAAACAAGCCCTTCAAGGCCCTAATGAAACAAAAAAGGATGCCTTGGATTCAGTCAGCTGGTAATAATTTAACACCTGCAGGCAGAATCAAGAAAGCATCTATTGCCCAGTTTGATGATTTGATCATAAGAACATGGAATGATGTCAAGAAGTTAGTGGCTGTGAAATCATTTAAAATGTGTGCCATGAACAATAATATGGATGGAACTGAGGATGATGAAATTTACCTGGAAAAGGAAAATGACACTGGCAGTGTACAAATTAAAGAAGAATATTCTCTGCAAGTGACAATGACGAGGAGCTCTTGGCCCTCTATGCTAAATAAGTGCCACAAATTTGTTACTAGTATGTAACATTTCTGGTACCTTAATATATTAAAAAACAAAAACTAAACTCATTTATAATACAAAAAAGTACCTAAATATAAACAAATTCAATTTTGAATTTAAAAAAATTCAAACAAAAGATATTTTCCTGAAGGTTGAGGCCAAAAGTATCAGTGCACATTGTGTACAGAAGTGCATTAGACATTGCAGAACATGGTAATATTGTTAAAATCTCTACACCACTCAAAGCAATTCACAGACTTAATGCAATCCCTAACAAAAAACCAAAGACTTTCTTCACAAAAAAGAAAATAGTAAATAACTCTAAAATTCTAAGGGAATCACAAGAGACCCTGAACATCCAAAGCAATCTAATCGAGATGAACGAAATAGAACCCACCACACTACTTCACTTCAAAATATACTACACAGTCATAATAATCAAACCAGTAAGTACTAGCATAAAAACAGAAAAATAGAATAGAAAGCCCGGAAATAAATCCAGGCATTTGTAACCAATTGAATTTCAACAAAGGGGTATAGAACACAGAATGGGGAAAGGACAATCTCTTCAATAAGTCATACTTGGAAAACTGAAAATCCATATATATACAAATTAAACTGAGTTAAAGACGTGTAAGATGCCCCCCCAAATACTAAACTACATAAGAAACAGGAGAAATTTTTTGTGACATTTGTCTGGGAAATGACTTTTTTTCCCAGATTGACCTCAAAATATAGTCACAATAACAAAAATAAACCAATTGGAATAAATCAAACCAAAAAGCTTTTGCACAACAAAGGTTATAATCAGTAGAATAAAGAGACAACCCACAGAACGGGAAAAAATACTAGTAAACTACATATCTTATAAAGAGCTAATATACAAAATATATAAAGAACTAGAACAACTCAATAGCAAAAAAAGCATGATTTAAAAATAAGTGAAATGTCTGAATAAACATTTCTCAAAAGAAGACAAATGGCCAACAGACATATGAAAAAATGTGTCACCTGACTAGTCATCATGCAAATGAAAATTAGACCACATTGAGATATCAACTCACTCCTGCTAGAAGGAGTATTACCTTTACAAGTATAGAGATAATAAACATTGGGGAGAGTGTGGAAAGGAACTCTATACACGTGGGAATGAAAATTAGTGAAGGCATAATGGAAAACATATGAAGTTTCTCCTAAAATTCAAAAATTGAACTATCATATGATTCCGCAATCCCACTGATGAGTATTCATCCAAAAGAAATGAAATTAGTACTGTACTGAAGGCGTATTTGCACTCGAAGTTTATTGAAGCATCAGTTATAATAGCCAACATGTGGTATCAACCTGTATGTTCATTAGTAGATGAAATGATAAAAAAAATATGATATGCATGTACACATGGAAATATTGTTCATGCATAAGAAAGAAAAATTCTGTTATTTGAGAACACATAGATGAACCTGGAAGACATGAGTCTAAGTAATGTAAGGCAGGGATAGGAAGACTAATACCATATAATCTCACTTGTGTGGAACTGACAAAAGTTGATTATCAAAGTAAAGAGTAGAAAGGTGGTTACTAAATGCAGGAATGGTTAGGTCACAAGGACCCTTGGTTGAAGGACACAACATTAAAGTTAGATAGAAGGAATAAGTTCCAAGGGCCTACTGCACAATACATTGACGATAGTTAATACTGTCTTATGTTCTTGAAAAATGCTAAGATAGTAGATATTAAGTGTCGTCACAGAATGCTATAAGATGTGATGCGTATGCTAATTAGCCAGATCTAACCACTCCACGATGTTTATAACACTTCCAAATAGCAGGTGTACACGATCAACACGCACAACTGTGTATGTCAATTTAAAAAGAATAAAATAAAGTAAGTGAAAATTTCCTTGATTCTTAAAATAACAGAAGACAATAAAAGGAAAGGAGGTTTTTTTTAGTTTTTTTCCTATAAGAAATATCACTAAAACTATAGAATAATATGAAAGAAGACACAGAACACTTATTACTTATAAAGCCAAAATAATAAATTTTATTAATTTGTTCTTTGAGGTATGCATTCGTAAGACAAACTCGGACTGAAGAAATGGCAATAAATAAAGTAATAACCTGGAGCGATTTTCTCCTATGTGCCACGTGAGTCGGTGAAGATGGAGTCCTCACAGCACTTCTGTGACTCACCGCGGCAGGATGCTACGCTTACTCAAAAGCCCAGTCACCCATGCACCAGACACTGTGCTCTCAGCGGGAAAGAGGCTCTTTTAGAACTACGAACTCAGCGGGATCAACAGATTCAAGCTCCATAATAGGCCCACTTGCCACAAAAGACCTTTCCTTGTTGCCGTATAGCAGTTTTCACTCTACGTTTTACATGGAAATACGTAGCATATCTGTATATGCTTAATCATCATGGAGATGAATACGAAAGTGAAGTGGGCACTTTTCGCCCCTTCAGCAACTTAGACGACAAATACTCAGGAAGCTCACAACACCCTTGTGTTCCTGTTCCATAGGAATTTGGAGTTCTAAGCCTCATTGTTCATTCATTCATTAAATAATTAGTGAGCACTATGAATCACCTTGATGCTAAGCAGATCTAAGCTTTGAAGCTTAATTAAAACACACGTTGTTTCAATAATAAAGGTGCTCAAAATTTAGTTTGGCAGATAAATAAGAAAGTTCATAATAAGAAATCTAGTTGTATAGTGTGGTGTCATAGTATTCTAAAGATTTATAGTTAAAGCTTATTTGAATTTATACCAGATGTCTACCTCTGCTATCAGAACATGTACCTTTCTAAATGTTATCTTTTCTAAAAATTTACAGAATTATGTTTTCTCTCTTGTTTCTGCAGAAAAGCCTGAATTTCTGTTTTGTTTTATTTTGGGGGGAGGAGGGAGGTTATAGGAAAACTTAGACAACCATGTTAATTCTTTCTAAGCCTCAGATTATTTATTTCTAGATAAGATTAATGATGTTTATCTCGGAAGACTTTTTTTCAAAATGACAACAAAATCACAGTAACATTTATAACACGTGAAAATGGACATTGATAATGGGTTATGTGGACTAATCCTTATAACGGCTTTGTATAATATAATCCTTATCCTATGATTGAAAGAAAGATACAATTAATGAAAGAGTAAGATAAGATGCAATGAACATATTATCTCACGATATCTGATTATAATGTTGACTTTCTTAACATTTGCTTTTGCCTTAATATTGAAACATTCTATTTTCTGAGTTTCTTTTTTTTTTTTGAGACAGAGCCTCAAGCTATCCCCTTGGGTAGAGTACCATGGCATCACAGCTCACAGCAACCTCCAACTCCTGGGCTCAATCGAGTCTCCTGCCTCCACCTCCCAAGTAGCTGGGACCACAGGCGCCCGCCACAACGCCTGGCCATCTTTTGGTTGCAGCCATCATTTGTTGTTTGGCGGGCCCAGGCTGGGAATTCAAACTCGCCACCTTAGGTGTACGTGGCTGGCGCCCTAGCAGATTGAGTCACAGGCACCGCCAATTTTTTCTGAGTTTCTTAAGGAAACACAATGTCTTGTAGGTTAGTACAAAATATGAAGGAGCAAGGTACTTACTTTCACTGTCTCAGGAAATGAGGAAAGTATAGAAACTGAGCTTGTCCACCAATTCAATGCTTCCATATAAAACCTCTAATGTAAACCAGTCTAACTGGAAACTTGTTTATAGTTTTCAGAGACTAACACTGCGGATAGGAAGACAGTAGTTCTTCCTTATCCACAGGGTGTATATCCCAAGGCCCCCAGTAGACATCCGATGCCGTGGATAACACAAAACTCTATAAACTATGTTTCTTCCTATACATGCCTGCCTATAATGAAGTTTAATTAATAAATGAGTTATAGTAAGAGATTAGCAACAAGAATTAATAATAAAATAGAACAATTATAACAATATACTTTTAAAACAAGTTACATTAATGTAGTCTCTCTCTCTCTCTTTTTCACCTTCAAAATGTCTTTCCTCTATTCACCTGTTTTTGGACCGTAGTTGACCACGGGTAACTGAAACCACTGAAAGTGAAACTGGAGCAAAGGGGGGAGTACTGTATTCTTAATTTAAAAGTTTATTTTATTTCTTTCTTTGCTCAACTACAAAGTCCAAATAAAAACAGAAAGTAATTCAAACAACTAACCTCATTAAATCTAGCCCAACATTTTTTTCATTCAAAATAAGCATTAACACAGAAATAATATTTTTCAACCTTGTGGAGATAATTAATTTAATTGGTGCTATTATCTATAGTGTTCATTGGTCATAGAAGTACAAAATCCTCACCCCCAAACCCCCAAACATACACAGCCAGGAAATCTTTCTCATTACGAAAAGCGGTGACAAGGGCCTGTTGTTGTAGCACCTGATCTTTAAGGCCACCAAATTGTTTGGCTGACAATTTTCTCCAAAGAGACCTTGGTTTCCAGACTTCCACGGTCTTTCTCTTATTCTAGGACTAGGGAGTTTCATCCTCTCACTGCATTTTTATTTTCTATCTGTGTTGAATGCTTGCTCAGTAGATGTATTCACTGGGTTCATATCATTGGTTCTCTTTTCTCAAGGTTCCACAGTTGTGACAAAGAATACATTTATTTCTCACACATGTGAGGCCTCATAGGACTGTAAAAATAACTCTTTTACAGCCTTTATTACTAACAGAATAGTGTCCATGTTCATTTTCAATTCTAGGCCTATCATTTGCTGTATTGCTACACTGATCATCTGCCTAGTCACTCCCAATTCTTCATTTTCAATATCATGCCATAGAAAGTCATTGTAAGGCTGGACATAGTAGCCCATACCTAAAATCCCAGAACTATGGAAGGCTAAGGCAGGTGAATTGCTTGAGCTGGGGAGTTTGACACCAGCCTGAGCAAGAGCAAGACCCCATCTCTACTAAAAATAGAAAAATTAACCAGGCATTGTGGCTGGCTCTTGTAGTCCCAGCTACCATGGAGATTGAGCCAAGAGAATTGCATGATTCTAAGAGTTCCACAGCACTCAACCTCAGGACAATGGAGTGAGACTCAATCTAAAAAAAAAAAAAAGAGAGAGAGAGAGAGAAGAAAAGAGAAAAGAGGAGAGGAAGCAGAGGAAGGGAGAGAAGAAGAGAAGAGAAGAGAAGAATGAATGAAAGTCATTGTAATTGTTAGTGATTTGATAAGTGAAGGTGGAAACCAATATTGAGCTCAGGTGAAGGATGAAAGCATTCATGTCCAGGGATGCTCAGTGCTAAAGAAACAGTGATGGGCTGGGAATTTTATAATTCTCTCAAACAAACTGGTCACTTGCCTATTTGTGATTTTTAGGTTCACAACTTTTGTAGATACTACTACTACTACAATTGAATAGTGGCACAGGTTATAAAAAAATCAGATTTATTTTTTCTTCAGAATTGGACAATATATCTTTGGAATTTATGCCTATCTTTACTGTTCAGGTTATAATGGGGTTCTAAGAAACTGAATGAAATTATTTAGAATTATGCCCTTAAAGTAAAATCTCACTAACTGATGTGTGGCTAATGCTACAGCATTAATGTTTTTTTAATAGACATTATAAACCGGTAACTGGGTTACCTATTCTGAAAAATGTACAGTATTTTTCCTCACTTAATTATTACTAGCTAAATGCAAATATAAGCCTTTTATTTTTTAGCTAGTTTAACTCACCAAGAAAGAAAAAGTATCAATATAATTAAAACTACAACTTATTCTTGCAGATTTTGATCTAGTAACTCAATGAATTCCTGTTTCATTGAATTTCCAAAGGAAGTTAGTTGCATTAGCTAATCAAAATTTAGCATCTAGATATTATTTGTATAAAGTATATGTAAAATTGTTTCCCTGAGTATGCCAAATAGCTATTCTCAAGTATATGATCTTAAGAAGCTTATGCTATCTGTCTGTACCCCTATTCAGAAATGGCCACTTGCAGACTCCCATATAAATTCTGAAAGATGCAAATGGTAGGAAATAGAGAATAGATGTTACGATGAACTAGTCATTCTTCCCTAACCCAGTTGTTGCAAGCTATCTCCTCTTACTTTATTGGATTTCTTATATTCTTCATACTCAGAAGAAATATTGACAATATCTACTAAGTAATAATTTATGAAAAATGAAGAAATATCTAAATTTAGCAGGTATACACTACATTTTATGGATTCCATAATTTGAGAAATAATAAGTCTTCCTGGCAACGGTTGTAAACTGATTTTCCTTAGGGGACATTTAGAACTAGATGTAGAAAATTTACTCTTCAATAAATGACAGTGGAAAAATCTGTTTAGGAACTAAATTAAATAAACAAAATATTCACTTGGTTATTCTGATAATTCTGCTACATTATCTTTACATATGAATGCAATACAATATTTTATTATATACTATGTTAGGCATTCACTAATTTATGAGCAAAGAAATATTACTACTGAAGTTATCTTAAAGCATTTGAAGCAATATTTTTAAAAGTTGGAGCTTGTTAAATTGTCTAATTATGAGGACCTTACTAAAACTCGCTTTTTCTTGACAAAATATATGAGAATGTCAGGGTCCCAGCAGCTGTTTCTGTCTGCTGTTTTTGGAGTGCTCTTGACCAAGGTGCTCTTTGCAAACACTCAGAACTGAATTAAGTTGGATGGCACCAAGAGCGGGGCCTGGGAAATGGCCCTTGTCATTCTTCCCTAAGAGATGCCAGAAAGTAAGGCAAGCATAAAGCAAAGAGGAAGAGAGAGAGAGGTTGACAGCACAAGACAGGCAATGAATAGGCCTCCATTGCTGTGACAGGAAAAGCCTTGGCATGGCTGGGGTTCCCTTTCATACTGCCTGGATTGACCTTACCTTATGGTTCAGAGGTCACTTGGGAACCAGAGTCTTACTGCACATGCAGACATCTCATGAGCCTCTCTGAAAACCCACTGGGTGGGGTGCGGACCACAGTATAGATTTAAGCTACTGACATGACAATTAGCTTTACAGCTGTTTTAGGTCACCTTCCAGACTCTGTGGTACCTCTGCGGGGTCAGTGGTCTAAAGAGTCCTCCCCATCCTTTTTTGGTTGGCATACTAAGTTCTGATTGGTAGATTGGTAGGCTGTTTGCCTCCCCCCAGGTGTGAGCAAACACTCAGAACAGAATCAAGGTGGATGGCACCAAGATGGGGGCCTGGGGGAACAGCCCTTGTCATTCTTCCCCAAGAGAGCCAAATTTCTAGCTATGTACTTATGAACATAGAGTACAGGAACAAGAGTTTATACAATATACAAATTATATCACTCATTTGGATATTAGATATTTTTAAAGGAATTCTCCAGGTGTACAATATAAGAAAATTCTTGCAAAGACAGTATGATGGTCTGTGTTACCGAGATCACGAATAAGATGCTACGTAGACTTTCCTGTGGAAAACCAAGCAGTGGAAGTGAGTCTGCTTATGAGTAGGTATGGTAGAAAGAAATACATTGTAGTATTAAGTTTATTCTTGTTAACATGGCCAACAGTCTCAAAAGCACTTTCACCATTTTTAGTTTTCAGTATTTGAAAATAGTTTCTTTTTGCACATATGTTCACTTCTTGCATCTGTTTCACTAGCAGAAGTTATAACTCGGAGCCAACTGCTGCAATAACCTTCAGCAGAAAGCAAATGATAGGTCACTGGACATTCTCAATCATGACTACATTTCAAATGGAAGGCCTCATAAAGACACTCAAGAAAAACATCTTTTTTAAAAAAAATTGCATACCAGGCAAATATATTGAGAAATTATTTACAAATACAAGGCTTTTGTTTCTTTGTTTGTTTGTTGTTTTTTAAAGGAAATGCCAAAAGAAAAGAGGGAGGTAGTTCTTGATTCCTTGTCATACTTGGAATATCTAAAATGTTTGGTTATTACTTTTTAAATTTGTATTTGCCTATATATTGTTATCCTTTTGTTACTAGGTGATAGAACACTGTAAAATTTATTATCTCCTACTAATTCTAGCTGTTGACAGGTATGTAAATATCAATCAAATCTCTACCAAAATACATAATAAACCAATGATCAGAATTACAAAGAAATGTTTTAATATATCTAATACAATATCTGCCTTAGAGGATTAAATTTTAAATATATATATCAATAATGAATACTTTATAACAATGTATAAACATTTCTGCTTTATTGTACCTTAATTGCACAAACTATTGTGATATCGCCATCGCTGGAACTTTCAAATCATTGACTGTAGTGTTTGAATAGTATTTTGTGGTGCCTCACAAAATCCCGCTGAATACAGTCCTAAGTAGCAGCATAACTGTGGAACTGGATAATCTAAATTTTCAAATAAAGGTTTTTCTTGTGAAGCCTAACAAACTTTTACATGAAGTTTCATCAATCTCATATATAAAGTTACATTTATATAACAATTTAAATTCTTTGTTAGTTATTCTATCCTCTCCAATATTTTTTCCCAGATGTGAAACACAGCTATCCCTGCCCATTATCAAGTATCAAAGTCTTATAATGGGGTGCCTGTGGAAGTGTACAGATTGAACTTCCAGTGTTTAACGTACATGGCTCTAATTGTTTTAAGTCTTTAGGACAAACACAACCCACAGCCCATTTTTCACATTGGCACAATCAATAGCTACATGATTATAATAGTCAATTATGTCCCCATGAAAAATTGGAAGCCATCTTTCTTTATCTATCCACACTTTTCCTGTAGAGAACTTGCATCTTAAAGTTAATTGAATGACATTGGGCTTGTCTATTGCAACCTTTATCTGTAAATGCTAGATTTCTGTTTGTCCACTAATTAGAAGTTTATCTTTTCTACAATACTTTCTGTCTTTTCTGGTGCAGTCATAATCTTAGTACCTTGTTGTTCCTTAAAGATTTATGAGACCATTACTAGAAGCACAAGAAGAAAAAGTAGGGTGATGAATGCCATGTTTCCTTTCTAATCAAAGAGAATTCTTAAAGTAATTGAAATACTTGTTGCTGTGGATAAGAGATAGTTAGGTATTAATAAAATACAAAAATAGTAGTAAAATTTCTAAAATACTTGCTTTAAGTTGTGTTTAGTGTTAGTTCCAGGTACTTGAAGAACTCAAATTTGAAATGCTTTATGAAAGCCACAGTCCAGTACCCCTGAGCTGCTGTCAAACATACTTTAAAAAGGAGAGAGAACATTCTTGCTTTCAGGATTACTGTATCTTTTATAAGGCCAATCATAAAGCTCTCAGGCATTTTTATCCACTAGATTGGTGAATCTTAGCCAATGAGGTTTTTTGGTTGGTTATTTGATTTGGTTTGGTTGAGTTTGAGTCATCCATTCTACTTGTCTAAGAAAATTAAGTTAAGAGAATGTGATAACTAAAGGGAATACACAAATATTTGCATAATTATTATGATGGTAAAAATAAAAATTCATCCTTCTGTTTGATTCTTTAGGCATTGATATTTCAAATATAGAAATTCTGTGTTTTGGGAGAGGGTTTACCACTGTCTTGCAACTAGCTTTTGAAAAAGGAAAGTTATCAGGGCATGCAAACATCGTATTCACTACAATTAAATCAAATCTCTTATCTTTCATAGGCATTAATTCTGTGAAGTCTAACTAACACCAGATTCCTCATAAGGTTGGGCGAAAAGTTTCTTCATGTTTCTTGAAGACGCTTGTAATAAATTCTGTTAAAAGATAGCAAATCTGTTTATATGTTTTGAATAATTTTAATTTTGATCCATATTATAAGAGTCTACTCAGGTTATTTGATTTGTGACACAAAAATTTTCATCAAGAATAAAGACTGTAGTATAGAAATTTTTGTGTTAGATACTATGCGATTCCCAAAAAGTGACTGGCTTTTTTTATTCACTTTTCTATATCCTTTTTTTGGTTTCAATTCATGACGGCTTTTCTTTTTTTTTGAAAATTTATCTTTTGCATTTAAAATGAAGTTTTGAGAGTGGGGTCTGCCATGTTTTGACATTGCCATGTTTTGTAGCCTTGACAGCAAAATCATTGGTTTGAGAAATGTCATTCTGCCTTGTATGTGTTCTACAATGGATTATTGATATTGAAGAGACAGTTATAAGCCTCTCAAACATAGGCTATTAATTCTCCATGAGAACTCAGTTTCTATCAAAACCAGGAATCCCTAATTTTTTTCATTTCTCCCTGTTGTTTATATGATGGATACCAAACACTTAATACAAGACAAAATGTAAACTACCAAACTTTTAAAAGAAATCACTACATCATGGAAAGACTTAAATTGGTCATTAGCCCACCATCAAATATTATTATATCATATTTGGAACATGAATATCAGATAAATTCCATCTATTTGAGAACTACTGTCTTCTATAATCCTGCATAGTTATGATCATCTATTAATATTTGAGTAGGATCTGCCAAAATAGGAGCAGAGCATAGGAGACTACATCTCCTACATAGTATTAGGTTTGGATAGTAATGCCTGTTTCTATGTAGTTTGACAGCAGCACTGAGAAATACTGGGTCTTCTGAACTTTTAAGGAAGCTGTCAAGAGATCTAAGGTAACGTTTGAAATGTTTCAACAAATGTGGCTGCTATTTGCCATCTAGTGCCAGCACATCTGTAAATAAGAAATATGCTACTAGTTTCTAGCTTACTCTCAACTTCTGAGTTAAAATTATGGTAGCAGCACTTTTATTTTCATTAAAAATATTGTTTAATTTTTTTTTCAAATTTTGGAATCCTCTAAGATGAAGGATAGACTATAGCCAACTTCAATTGCTCAAAGTCTTTCAGAAGCTAGGAAATGGATAATTATCAGGAATCAATTGTTCTATTATTTTGTTTTTTCCCCTCTACAAAAGGTGGGGCAGTCTTTTGGGAAAGCATTATAGAAGTTACTCACAACATTCAAAATAGAACTACTACATGATCCAGCAATTCCACTTCTGTTTATGTATGCAAAAGCAATGAAACAATGCAATGAAATAAGTATCTTAGTAATATCTGCAGGGCCAAGTTCATTGCATTAGCTACAATGGTAAATATATGTAATCAAACTGTCAGATAACGGGATAAAAACAGGGATACATGTATACACACAATGAAATACTCTTCAACCTTAAAAAGAAGGAAATCTTGTTATTTTAAAAAAATATGAATTGATCAGGAGGACATTATGCTGGGGGATTAAACCAGGCAGAGAATGACAAAATAGTGAATAATCTCATTCACATGTGGAATCTAAATAGTTGACCTTGTAGGAGTGAAAGGAAATTTCCCCTTTTCCTGAAAGTTGGATGAAAGTTCAACTTACAATTAAGGCAGATTAATAAGAGGAAGGATTTATTAACTCTACAAAGGGGGAGAAATCCCAGAGTGATAAATCAATTTTCTAATGGAGTGCTAATATTTCCTTTTGGGAGGGAGAGTATTAAAGAGTATAGAGTGATAAACCATTGCTAGAGGGGTTTCTATTCTAGGGAGGACAAATGATGAGGGGAAGTAGATTGACTTCTAAATTAACCTGATTTGGACCAGGTCTGTTTATATTCTTGACCTTCATTGCTGCAATATATTGAGATAACAGGAAGTAGGAAGTACAATCAATCTTCCTCTTTGATTTTCCCATTAGTAAGTCCAGTTTATGCAGAGAGAATGAAAGCCTCTTTTAGTGTCTCTTGCCCTGAATGGCCTCCAATTCAAAATATTCTTTATACCAATGAGTTATATTTTGAGGTGAAATTTCCTGAGTTCCTCAACCTCATAGAAGCAGAGAATGGCCTGATGGTTCCCAGGGTTTCTGGGTTGGGAAAAAGAGGGAGTTGTTTTTCAGAAGATACAAAGTTTCAGTGTTGGAAGATGAGTAAGTGCTAGATATTCAGCATGGTGATGAAAGTTAATAATACTTAATAATAAGTTGATTATACATGAAATTTGTATAATTATGAGAGTATACCTTAAGTTTTTGCACCTCCCACATATGAATGTAACTACGTAAGGTGATAGATGTAGTTAGCTCCATGGTGGTAGTCATTTCATAATTCATGCATATCAAAACAATCACTGTACACCTTAATATATATAATTTGTTTGCCAAATATACCTCGATAAAGCAAAAAGAAAAAAATCCCAAATTTCATCAGAGTTAAAAAAGGCAAACAAGAAAACAACAGAAAGTTTTCATCAACTATCTACAATACCACACTTGTCCCAAAAGTTGTCTAACCTTTTTTTTTTTCCATTAGATAATCTGATTTATAGAATTAGTGGATGTCTAGATTGTAATGTAGTACTTCCTATGGCTAACAACAGGGGCCCTAAATGTTTTACTCTACTTTTGCTATATTACAATTTGTATAGTGAGGACTCAGTGCACCCTGAAGCAAGGAATTGCATTTACGTATCAGTTTAGTTTTGCTCTTTAGTTTCTTAGGCCACCTGCAAAGAATTTACATATTAAACAATTATGGATCCTTTTTGAAGGACAAATTTATTTAAGATTTTTGTAAATGATCACACAAAATAAAAAAGCCCTGAAATTCTTGATGTATTCTTTACCAAAAATATTGGATTTTTTATAAGTAAATACCAACAAAATTTTAGAATCATCCATGGGAGGAAAAAGGAAAAAAAAAAACACAAAACATTGATTAACTACAAAGAAAAGTTTTGCAGATGATGGTATCAAAATTAGAATAGTTGCAGGGTTGGGAGTAAAACAACACAGCACTTAGAAAAACAACATATTTATCTATTTATTTATTATAGTGTAAAAACTTATATAATCATTGAGTGGTGACCATCTAGATCAAACTTAGGTACTTTCTTACTGGAAATAACAGAGTATTACAGGTGAGTGGCCTTTTTACTTATCCTTTGTTTTCTAATTCTCTTATAATTGCTTTACTTTTTTCCAGTTGAGCTCCTGTGGAAGTATATTATTTTATACATAGTGATGCAGGGTGTCCCCCATTCAGGGCTGGACAAGGACCCTCCCATTTTCTAGGCCTAAGTGGGCAGACTTTCTTCTCCAAACTGCACTCTCTGAATACAGGTAAGAAAGGAGAGGGCAGTTGGGCAGTTTTTACATGGAAGCAAGGCCCCTTTTGGACCACCCAGTGGACTCTCCAAGGAGTTTTCCTAGGAGTGGGAAGAACTTCATTCATTTGTTAATATGGTCATTCTGTTGCGGGAAACCAACGCAGACAGAAGACTCCAGGCACCAGTTGGTTAGAGGAAGCAAGTTTATTCCCGCCAGGAGGTAACTCAGAACGCCAGCTTGTCTCCAAAACCGAGCCCCCTGACTCAATCTCTTGCCTTTCTTTTATCCACTTTTCAGGGCGGGAGTGCACGTGAGGGTCATAAAACAGAGAGAGACATGACATCATCCTCAAGGTCCCAGGCTCAAAGGAGAAGGTCAGATTCACCCGTATCCTTGAGACTGGTCAGATCAGCTGCCCTCAAAGGCGATAGAAGTCCAGGGAAGTTACTAGGTTACAATCTAGGCCCCAGGTATTTCAAGGAAGGAACATACAACAGAAATGACTGCGGCTTGGCTGAGGCCTACACAGGGCGGCTAGGACAGATTCTTTTATTTCTGCTTTTACTTTCTTGCCTCAATTCAGTCACTAATCAACATTGAAGTTTGTCAAGTCCTGGCTAAGTGTAGTTTGACAAGACTCACGGGAGGTTTTCCCACTTGGGTGTCCCCCACACCCCCAGAGACTCTGGTCCTTTCCTTCCTTCCCTTTTATTTCCTATCTAATAAATCCTTTCTTATCACTGATCTCTGTGATCTATGATTTCATTCTTTGAATCCCCAAGACCAAGGACCTACTGCAGAAAGAAATTTTTGCCACAATGGGCTATTCCCCAGAGCCCAATATGATTCATCAATTTTCTTCCATTCATGGTATTATTCCAGCTGTGTGAGAATGACACTCTCTCTCTCCCCTTCCATTTCCTTTCAGAAGAGGAAAAACCAAACCAGATTCATTTTTACTAAGGGAGCTCTATATACATTCCATCTGGAGTGGAAAATATGTTAGCCTTTAATTTTCACCACAGGTATCTCTCAGATTGGTTTGCAAAAGAATATGGAGAAGAAAGAGCAGTTAGAGGAAACTATCACTATGAAAACCACAGAGGAAAAAGAAAAAAGAAAAATAGAAAGGCTGAGTCAAAATATCAAAAGCCAAATTGACTTATTATCAGATTGAAAGCAAGAAATATTTGAGCAATAGACAGTGCTAGGATCTACCGGAAAATAGTTTCGAATAGGTCAGCATAAAGGAACATAGCTGAAACATGCTTTACTAGTCCCCACCTCTGAGAGTCCCCAAATCCATAATTTTTAAGCCATCTGCCAAACTCTTTCATAGCTAAGAGTTTTGTCTTTCTGAGCCTTCCTGAATTTTTTTCCTCTGTTCAGGGTCTCTTTCTACAATCCTTATTCCACTGTCCTTTTCAATAATTCCATATGGTTTTCCTTCCTTTGCCTCTTTTAATACAGGATTCTCCTGGTCAGGGATGGACAGGGACCTCCTATTTTCTAACCCTGGGGGAGCTTAGAAATCAGTTTCACACAGACTCCATCTCTAGGCAAAAACAGGTTCTCTGCAGGCTATATCCTCTGGACAAATATGCTCATAATATCTCATCTGGGCTGCCTCTCCCAAAGCAGGGTTTATGCAGGACCATATTCATATTCCTAAATGGGGGCAGTTTTGAAATTAATTTCTGCCCACAGGCTCCAGCTGACTGGGACATGTGCCAGACATACAATCCATCTCCCTAAGATTCCTAGCTTTCAGGACAGAAAAAGTCACATATCTACCCCTATGACAGAAGGCCCTGGTGGGCTGCCCACTTGGTCCCTGTCCTCTGCTATAGAAGGATCTGCTCCCCTCTTTCCCTTATGTATTTCTTTATCTGTCAATAAATTCTGTCCTTTTGCTTATTGGCATGGTCCATGGGTTCATTCTTCAAATATGACCAAGGACCTGGCAAATAAAGAAATTCTGACTGTACATTTCATCAGATATTCAAAGAAAATGTCTTATTAATTAGACAACTCTAACTCAACAGCCAACAATATGCATATGTTTATTTCTTCTTTTTGTTCTTACCTTTCTGCAGATTCTCTCTAAATTAAGTAGAACCTGCTAAGATTTGATAATAATCTTTGAAATTCTACTAGCTTTTCCTAATTTGAATTTGAATAGTCAAAGAGAGCAGAGGATAAAAAATAAAAATTGTCCAAGAGCAGTCCTAGAACTCTGGGAGGCCAAGGCAGTAGTTCAAGACCAGCCTCAGTCAAGAGTGAGAGTCTCCATCTCTACTAAAAGTAGAAAAAAACAGGTGGGCATTTTTTCAGCTGGCTGGCACCTTCAGCCTCAGCTAATTGGGAGACCCAGGCAAGAGGATCTCTTGCACCCAGGAGTTTGAGATTGCTCTGAGCTATGATGCCAGGGCACTCTACCTAGGGTGATAGAGTGAGATTCTGTCTCAAAACACATATATAATTACATACCTATATACATGCATGCATTCATACATACATATTTTAAGGAATAATATTCACTAGAAAGAAAGGCACATCGATTTTTGGAGAGGTCTGGTTACTTTTTATGGCATAAGCTCTTCTGGCAATCCAAATAAGAAGTGGCAATGTTCATCAAATTAAGGCAGGGAAAAAATATAGAATTTATGACATTTTGATTTCTACCCCATGTTGTTATTTTTCAACTTCACATATTTTGTTTGTCTTTTCCCAAGTGACTAATATAACTACTCTCCATCCTGTTGCCTTCAGGGAATGAACAGGGATGAGAAGAGGTGAAAGGGGCTACAGGGATGTGGGAGAGAATTACGGCTTTGTGGACAAGAAAGTGGGAAAAGGTGGGTGTGAACTAGTTAACAAAGTATGCTGTGCCCGTGACATAGGTGACACATGGCCTGTGGACTAAGAATAAATCCCCCCATAAAGCAGAGATAATGACCCCCCATAAAATAAAGATAAGGATCCCCCTGATAGAACAATGCACACCATAATTGACACAATCATCACAAGGCTAGCAGATACTTCCATACCCTCACTAGTAAAACAACAGTTAATAGTTATCAATACAGAGTAAAGAAAATTGGATTTACATGACAACTGAGCTAATCCACCACCAACGAAACCAGGACAGTCTGCCTGAAGGCCTCAGTGGAACCAGTGGGAATTCTTATAGATAAACGTGGGAGGAATCAGAATGAAAATACTTACATCAGGGTGTTGCCCTTGTGTGGTGTCTCCTCTCACTCATGAGGGGAGTCTTTTCCACTCTCTTGGAAAAGTTAATCTTAGCTATGTTTTACTTTTAAAGAAAATATACTTCCTTTCTTTACTTTGAGTAAACTTTGCTTCTATTCTACTGTATTGTCGTCTGAGCTAAACCATTTTCCACTCCTCTAGTTTCTTGTTTTCTCTTTGACTCAGCTGAATTTGTTAGATCTGCTGGGGGTAATGAAGTGGGTCCATTGAACATCTCACAGGTGAACTCTCTCCCCTAACAAGACAAGGTCTTTTGTTCAAGTTCTCAATGATCTTAATATCATCTCTCTATCATTTCTGTTTTCCTACATGGTGTATGGATGAGAAAGGGCTCTTGGAGGTAGAATTTGGCCTAACAAGTGAAGGGGGCTCAAACTAGGTCACAGAGCACACTAGCTGTCCTTAACTCAGAGCGGTGATTCATTATTGGCTAAACATATTAAGGAATATATTATGGCAGTAGTCATTATTGGGTGACAATTTGTCATTATCAATCACCTAATGTGAAATTATATATTTCCTATTTTTAAAATACCCTTCCATATGGTACTTTTTATAGCTGTTTCTTTATCATTCATTTTTTAGCATATGTATGAAATGGTCAGAAAACTTTGCCATATTAAACCAATCTTCATATGCTATCTATGTCCTACCATTTGTCCTATTTTAATTATTTTTAGAGTATGAATTACAGTCTGATGTTTTAAATTTGAGTATTTGATAATTTATTCATCTTGTTTATTTATTTGTTTGTTCTTTCTCGGAAGATTGTAAGCTTCCAGGAACAGAGAACTTATCTGTCTTGTTCAGAGATGTATTTTCAGCTCTCCAAACAGTGCTTTGCTTAAAATAGGCACCAAATAAACATTAATGGATTGAATGCGTGTACATAAAAGCAATTGTTTCTTAGTATCTTTATAACCTAGAATAAAATTCCATATAAACGAACACCTACCTATTTTGTTCATCTAATCACATCAAGTATTTCTGGAATACATTACAATAAAATAATAAATAAATGTATTTCCATTATGCCATGTGAGGAGAAATTCCATGTTTTTGCATACTCCCACATGTGAAATCAGATTGTAAATGGAAACATAATATAACTGAAAGAAACTATGAAAAATTATGTAATTCTTGTAAAGAGAATTTTATTGTTAGAATATTAATTCATACACATCAGAAAATGTACTTTGAAGATACTTAATGCATTTTTTCATCAAGCTGAAAAATTATTCCATTTCAGCATAAAGATAATGTAGGCTTAAATATAGTTATAGCTACTAGATCATTTTGCACAACATTAAACTGGCAAATGCTTTTAAGAGTTTTCGATGCTGCAGTACTTTTAAACAACTGTGATGCAATTAATTTCTACTACGCACATAGGCAGCTAATAACTGTAGAGGCACCATTCAGTTACACAGCAAAAATTAAAAGGAAGAAAAAATAATTAGAATTGCAAGAAATCTGGAGTAAGAGAAAGTCATTCTGGTTTGTATGTGAATATACAAAGACTAAACTATAAATTCACCACAGTTCCCTTGATTGTTTCCCTACATTCATGGAATTATAAGACATATATATATGTGTCTATTATATATAATATAAGGTTTCAACTAACCAGAAAACATATCTCTAAATATATTGACTTAAATTAGGGGTCTTCATGAATGTTAAAGCCCTCTCTGAACTGAATGAATCTTGTCTTGACCAAGGAGACCCCAGAAACATCCTGAAGCTGAGTTACTGGCCATAGGAAGGGGGGGTCAGACATGCCTCCTCATATGCCCCTCCAATTTTGGACATTCCCTTTACAAGGAGATGCTAAATCATTAGCAGGCCTAATGTCCTTATACAAGACAAAGCTTAAACCACACCTCCACATCATCAATTTACTTAATAGATCCCTTAAATTTATTTAACTATCCAGTGGCTTATTAATGATTAACAAACATCCTTATCTTATTTTAAAATCTCTCAAGCTTTACAAATTCATAATTCTTTAACCAATTAACCATTTAAAAATATCTCAAAATTTAAATATTCGTAATTCTTTAACCAATTATGAAAGATCTTTTAAAGTACTGACTGCTACACTAGGAAAAAAGTTTTCCTTGGGGCTGAAGTGTTTCATATGAAAACATGATAAAAACTTTGAAAGCAAAATGACCCTTTCTAATTTAATGAAAGCTTTGTTATTTTTTTTACTGTTTTCTGTGTATGATTTATATGCAACTCACATGATGGCAGAATCAATTTTTACACTGCATGGCATATGAGTTGTCTGTAACTCACAATGTACTAATTGAAATTGTTTCTGAGAATTGAGTCTTTTTTTTTTCCTTCTCTAAGTATTTAGTTGTGTCCGATTTGGACCTTACATGGTCCTGATGAGGACCTCTGTATTATATCCTCCCAAGTATCTGCAACAATGTCACAGGATCACATTTTATGAAATCGATTTTGTTCAAGGAGCCACCAGAGAAATATTTAAGGGAAATTGTACAACTGGAAACCAGGGTTAATCAGAGAACACAGTCTAGCATGTGTGGCATGATGGGTGGGCAACTGCAGCAGGGTGGCAGGAGGTGGGGGAGAGGAAAGACTGACCGCTAAAACAAAGAACAGAGCTTTCACAGTGGACAGACATGCTATGGACCTTCCTGCCCATCCACCAGTTCTGTATGCTTCATGAGGTCCTGGGCTCAAACCTAGTATAAGTGAAATACAACTTGTATACGGGAGTTAATGTGTGGAACCCACCTAACATGGGTACGCCCCACCCCCACCCCTTGCTTTGAGATAGCCCATATTTGGGGGCCATACCAATGTTATGTTCTCCATGTATTAACTAAAGATCTGACAAGTAGTTCCTGCCTTCATGAATGTACAAAATCAAGCTGTAACCAAGCTACCACTGGCACATTTTTCTTAGGACCTCTTGAAGCCATGTTCTCTAGGCCATTCACACATATTTGTCTCAGAATAAGCCTCTTCAGATTATTTTACACAATTTGGGGTTTTTTTCCTTTAAAAAATTAATGACCAACCTTGGAGCTTACTGTATAAAAAAATTACCTCTTTCTTGAAAATTATGTCTTTAAGTCTGCAGTTTTCTTTGTTTTAGTTGTACATTATTTTTCTTATATTCATGTTATTTAGAGAAATATTTCTTCTATCTCCTTCAACTTTGGTGATTCCTCAGCAGTATTTATTGATTATTACCATATTACCCACATTTCTATTACTGTCTCTTTTGTTTTTTAAGGTAACAGTATCTTCTGGCATACCCTAGATATGAATCTTTATATGATTCAATAGTGAATCTTCATATGAAGAATCTATTGTCCTAGTGCTTTATTTGTACTTTCCTTAATTGAGTTTGTATCTCTTTAAAGGATCAGCAGTATATTTTCAAATATTTTAGAATAAACATGTACAGGTTTTAAAGGGTTTGGTACTTTAAAAATGTGAATTCACTGGTCAGTACCTTTTCCTGTTACATAATTCAAAAAGCTGTGGTATATAATAGTAACTCTGACCGAATTAGGGCTTCTTTGTGCCATTTTAAAGTGGGTGGTTTCTTATAAATGACAAAACCTAGCGGAAAACATTTCAAATTGTGGAAAGCCGCTTCTCTGGTACATTTTGTTACAGGGCACATTGGATCATTTGCCTGGCTCTATCTCTTTGGTCACTTCCTATAAACAAATTGGATTTCCTTGTGGAGCTTGGCCTGTGTGCAGCTGATAAGTCGTGCGGCAGGCTACACTCCTATTTGGTATTCCATGTAGAACTTTGACTTCATTCTTTTCATCCAATTTTCTGGCTGTTATAGTTCGTAGTGATGTTTTTCCTCTTCTGCCTCTCCTTTCCCATTCACTCAAATACAATTCCTTTTCCTTTTCAGTGCTTGAATAATAAGTTGCTTTGTCAAGCAATACTAATATGCTGTCTCTAGTCACACTCCTCCAGTGACTCATCCCACACAAAGCTATTCTGCATTGCTTGCCTCCAGAAATACTAACAAATAACTACAAAATCTTTAGGAGCATGGGGTAGAATTTGACAATAAAATGCAATGAAAAAAGAAAGCTACATAAGACTTTTTAAAATTTCTGCACTTAGTACCTAAATTTGTATTTATTTAAGTTAGAAAAATCATAAGATGCTTCTAGGGACGAGTTAATACTAATCAGAATGGAAGATCAGGACCCACCAGGTGCTTAGAACACAAAGAAACCCAAACACCAATTAACGCTGACACACGGCTTCCAACACGTTATTCACGGTTCTAAACATACTGTAGGTGAATAGGTCATATTATCTTCAGTTTACAGATGAGAAAACTAACTAAAGCCACAAAAGTGAACAAATTTGCTCAAAATGATGCACTTTTTTTTTTTAGACAGAGCCACAGCTGTCACCCTGGGTAGAGTGCTGTGGCATCACAGCTCACAGCAACTTCCACTCCTGGGCTCAAGCAAGTCTCCTGCCTCAGTCTCCCAAGTAGCTGGGACCACAGGTGCCTGCCACAACATCCAGCTATCTTTTGGTTGCAGCCATCATTGTTGTTTGGCGGCCCGGGCTGGATTTGAACCCGCCACCTTAGGTGTATGTGGCTGGTGCCTTAGCCACTTGAGCCACAGGTGCCGAGCCAATGATGCACTTAAAAAGAAAGGTCTAAGGTTGAACCAGGACAAGCAAATACAAAAGTTGGAATTTAAAAACATAACACTGTGCTAAGGATTTCAAGCATAAAAGCTTATGCCTTTTTTTATTCTTCCTTTTGAAGAGTCCCAGGAGTTGAAGTGCAAATCAGTAGTTTTTTAGTAAAAAGTCTAAGAGATTTTCTTCCTGTTGATAAATTTGCTGGAATGAAGAAAGTAGAATGTTTGGAATTAGCAATTCTGGGTATTATCAAACTTATTTATTAGAACTAATTAGCATAGAAATGTAATTTTCATCAAGTAATTAAAGTAGTAATGTTTGCCATTGCATAATTCAGCATAATGCTGGCACTGAGGAGGATAAAAATGGCCACATGTAAACCCTTACTAAGTTTTAGAATCAATTGTATAGGTCAAATGCATTCGCATTAAAATGCATGATAAATAATTAAATACTAAAATACAAACAAAACAATAAGAAGGCCAAAGAGCTAACTGTTCCTTTGCATCTGGAAATCATGCAAATCAATCTTTTGCAAGAATTGGAAAATGACTGAACAACTTCTATGTAAAATACCCACTTTTCAAGCACAAGAGAGTTTGCTTGAAAACCTCAATAATAATTTGCATCTAAAACAATAAAAATACACACAGTAATGTGTTGGAGAGGAATATACATTTACTTTAAAATGTAAATATTTTGTTTGTTTTATGTGCTTGATTTATTTTACATTATATAAAGACAAGAAGCATAGAACACCAAAGATTATTTAAATAGCTTAATCAACCAAAACGAAAATATCTCAGTTTTAAATTAGGCAATTGTCTAATTACTGTAATGCCAATGAAATATTACTATGTCAACTCCACTTTTTCCTACAGGATAACATTCTAGTAAGCTTGATAAATTGTATCATTAAGGAAATTGACCTAGAAAATTATTTACTGATGCTTTTCTATGCTGCTTTCTCTGCATGGTACTGAGATGCCAAGTTGAGACTTTAGTTAACCTGTGATATTTAGAAAAGAAAATTCCAAGCACATTCCGTTGTTTAACACACACATACACACATATCAATGAGAAAATATTGTTTGTTTTTAAGTGATTTTTATTTTGTACTCATTAAAATTCTTGCTTTCTAGGTTTTGAGAAATGCATTGTCTCATTGATTATTGAAATAGACACTAGAAATGAGATCCAGTGTTTAGTGGCACATTAGGGGAACTAAAGTCAACAATAATTTACTGTAGATTTCAAAATCACATAGGAGTGGGACTGGATTATCCTAACACAAATAAATGGTAAATATTTGAGGTGATGAATACTTCAGTTATCTAAATTTGATCATTGCATATTGTAAGCTTGGATCAAAATATCAAATGTATTCTATAAATACATTCAACTATTATGTATCAATAAAAATTAGAATTAGAATCAAAGGTAAATCTAAAAGAAAATTAGAAAAGTGGTCCTCAGTGTACAATTCAATCATTTTATAGCTGAGGAAACAGATGAAGAAATGTAGAGGTTTGGTTATGAATTTCTTTAGATCTTTAGCAGCAAAATTTAGAATGAACCAATTAGCCACTGGTTATTTTCAGAATTGCAAATACCTAGATAATTAAGGGTTATCCATCAATCTTATATCTTAATGAATGGATAAATGACCTGCTTTCCTTTCTACAAGATCCCTAAACAACTGTGAGGTTGTAGGTGAGTTTAGGTACTGGGAGTTGGCTACCAAGAACAGAGGGCACAACTGATGCAACTAACCATGGCAAAAAACTACAATGTATATACGTTAGTTATGCTGATGGTTTTAGGACCATATTGGGCAGGAAGAAAGCTAGCTGTGACACAAGATCCAAGGGAAGAGTTAAAAGGGGTTAGAAAAATCATTGAGATTTTTAAAACTCTGCCTTTGCAAAAATGAGATCCCATACTACTACACACCTGTTAGAATGGCCAAAATCAGAACAGTGATAACAGTAAATGTTGACAAGGATGTGGGGCAAAATGAACTTTCATTCATTGCTAGAGGGGACACAAAATGCCACAGCCCCTTCAAAAGAAAGTTTGGTGGTTTCTTATAAGCTAAACACAAGGTAGGCCAATTAAGTTTGTGAACTCATCCCAGGAAAAGTGCTACACATTTACCTCATTGCTAAATATCACTATGGTCACCTTCAAAGTACTTCCCCTGGTAAGCTATGCACTGATGCCAGTTCCTACTCCACTCCTCAAAGCAAATTTGGAATTCTGTCTCTGGAATGGCCTTAACAGCCGTCATTGTGGGAGGTCTGACAATGAAGTTTGCAAACTCACCCTAGAAAAAGTGCTATCTCATGACTGTGAGATACCTTCAAAATACCCCCCTTGGGAAGTTATGCACAGATGCCAGCACATAGACAACCTGTCCAAACAATTTTAGAACTTTTCTTCTGGAATGGCCATCAGAGCTGTCATCGTACAGGATATGACAATTAAGTTCACAAACTCATTCTAGAAAAAGTGCTACATATCTTATTGCTGAGTATCATGAGGGTCACCCTGGAAGTTCTCCCCTTGGCCATCTGGTGAGTGCAGTGATATTCAGTAATGAGGTATGCAGCACTTTTTCCAAGATGAGTTCACAATCTAAATTGATCTACCCTGTATGATGAGTTTACAAATTTAATAGTCTGACATCATATAGTCTTACATATTATCCACATATAATGCTCTTTGAAATAAACTCAAATGAAGTGAAAACTTATGCCCACAAAAACTGGCATATGACTGAATGTAGTAGCTTTATTCATAATTGTCAATACTTAGAAGCAAACAAAACATGTGTTAGCAAGTGAATATATAAACAGGCTGCATTACATCCAGAACATAGAATATTATTCAGCTCTAAAAATAAATGACCTCCTCTGCCCCCATTTGAATGCCCTTTAAATCCTTCACTTGTCTGATTGCTTTGGCTCAAACTTCCAACCCTATTTTGAATAACAGTGGTAATAAAGGACATCTTTGTGTGGTTAAAGTTCTAAGTGAAAAATATTTCAAGTTTTACTCTGTTAAGAATATTAGCTGTAAGTTTGTTGTAGATGATTTCAATAAGCTTAAGAAATGTGCTATGTATGCCTATATTCTTAAGTGTTCTTGTTAGAAAAGGATACTGGATTTTAACAAATACTTTTCTGCATCCATTGAGAGGATCATATGGTCCTTGTTTTTGCTTCTGTTGATATGGTGATTATGGATTTGCATATGTTAAATCAGTCTTGCATCCTAGGATGAAGCCTACTTGATCCTGATGTATAAGTTTTCTAATGTGTAGCTATGATATATTTGTTAAGATTTTGTTGAATATTTTGGCCTCTATTTACATTAGTAAAATTGGTCTTTAGTTCTCTTTTTGTTTTGGTCTTTTTCTTTTTTTGGCATCAGGGTGATGTTTGCTTCATGGAATATTTTGGTGACTCCTCCTTCCTCCTCAATGTTTTGGAATTGTTTTTGTCGTAATAGTACAAGCTCTTCCTTGAAGGTTTGATAGAACTCTAGTGTGAAGTTGTCTGGGCCAGGGCTTTTTTGTGGTTGTTGTTGGAAGATTCCTTACATTTTCTTAGATCTCAGTGCTTGATATTGTTCTGTTCAAGAGATCTATTTCTTCTTGGTTAAGTCCAGGTAGATGGTGTAATTCTAGATATTATTCTATTTCCTCCACATTGTCAAATTTCTAGGCAGAGAAAGAGTTCCTTATGGTAGTCAGAGATAATCTCTTTTATCTCTATGATATCTGTTTTTATTTCCCCCTTTTGATTTCTGATTGATGTTATTAGAGATTTTACTTTCTATTTCTAGTTAATTTGTTGAATGGTTTATTAATTTTATTTAGTTTTTCAATGAACCATCTTTTTGTTTCATTAATTTTCTGAATGAATCTTTTGTTTTTGATATAATTCATTTCTGATTTAAATCTGGTGGTTTCTTTTCTTCTGCTAGGTTTAGGATTAGATTATTCTTTCTTTTCCATTTCCTTAAGATGACTCATTAAGTTGATCTTGTAGTGCCTTTCTGTTTTTTGGATGTAGGCATCTAATGTGATAAGTTTCCCTTGTAGGATTGCATTAGCAGTATCACATGGATTATGGTATCCTGTAGCTTCATTGTTGTTATGTATGAGAAATTTAATAATTTTCTCTTTTATTTCTTTCTTGACCTGCATTTAGCATTATGTTGTTTAATTCCCGTGCCTTTGGGTAAGTATGAAAATTTTTGTTGGGTTCGAGTTCTACCTTCATTGCCTTGTGGACTGAGATAATGCAAGGTATAATTTTAATCTTTTTAATTTTGTTGAAGTTTGATTTGTATCCTAGGATATGATCTATATTGGAGTATGTTTCATCATCTGTCAAGAGTGACATATATTCCTTAGCTTTGGGATGGAGGGTTCTGTATATGTCTATTAGGCCCATTTATTCTAGAGTTCCATTTAAGTCCCTTGTATCTTTGTTTAGTTTCTTTTTAGAGGATCTGTACAGTTCTTCCAGAGGTTAAGGTTCCCAGGTATTATGATGTTATGGGGTATCATATTCCTCAGACCAATCAAGGTCTGTTTCATAAATCTGGGAGCATTTAAGTTGACCAATAAATACTTAGAATTGAAATGTCCTCTTTTTGTCTTATTCCCTTCACCAAGATGAAGTGTCTATCTTCATCTTTCTTCATGCCAGTTGTTTAAATCCACTTGTATCTGAAAATAAGACTGCAATTCCTCTTTTCTTCTCATTTCCATTATCTTAAAATATCTGTTTCCATTCCTTTACTCTGAGTCTTGATTTGTACTTCAAGGTTAGGTGTGTTTTCTGGAGACAATATGTGGATGGCTTGTGGTTTTTTTAGACAATCAGCCAAACTGTGCCTCTTCAGTGAGGAATCAATAAAGCCATTAACATTTACTGAGAGAATTGATAAGTCACCTTTTTTTGTGAAAATCCTTTGCTTAGTTTCATCTTTTGCATCATTGTGGAAGTTAGTTTTTGTCTTTCAGATTCTGGGGGTTTACTTTGATGGTAGTCTGTTTCAATGGTTAGTGTGTAGAATATGTCTAAGTATTTCCTGTAGAGCTGGTCTTGCAGTGAATCTCCTCAATGTTTGCATATTCATAAAGATTTGATTTCTCCATCAATTCTGAATCTTAGTTTACAACAAATGTAAATTGATTTTTCATCAATTTCCAATATTGCCTTTCCATCAATATTTTAAATTCCTCTTGTGTCATTTCCATTAATTCTGTGCACTATGTGCCTCATTGCCACCTTGGGGTTGGAGGTTTTGCTTGGGGTTGTTGCTTTATTTTGGCTTTTCATATTGTTGGAATTTATTGTTGGTTACTCCTCATGTGTATTTTCTTCTCGTTCACTTACTTTTCTTACTTTTTCCTTCTCACTTCCTTCTTCTTTTTAAATTACCTTGTCTTACAGTTGAATTGTTGAAGTATTCTTTTGATCTAAGTCCAAAAAGAAAAGACTGATAAAGAGGAATAAGGAGTGGGGGGGAGAAAAAGAAAAAAAGAAAAAAGAAGAAGGAGTTGAAGGCCTACCCATTCTAAGCAATTACCTTCTATGTTGGCTCCCCTCCGTTTCAGACCCTTCCCTGGCTCCTGTACTCCACCACTGCTTCTCTATGTCACTGGAGTGATATACCTAGGTGGATTCCCTCAGGCAGAGGTGGCTGGAGTTTTTATTTCCTGTGCCTCACAAGGCATTCATAAGTCTGCTTTTCAAAGTCCAAGGGCAGTACTGCCAAGGAAATGTTTCTAGTAGGCCATTTTGCTCCCTTTGAGAAGTGATATATCTACAAGATGTTGTTAAGGAGGAAAATTAGTAATGCCATGTAATTTCTGCAGTTTTTTTGTAACCCAAGAAATGATCCAAAAACTAAGCCCTATTCATTAAAAAATTAGAAAAAATGAAAAGCTAATGCATGCATTTTTTTAATACTAAAAACCCTTATCTTGACCTTTCAAAATGTCAACTGTAGCATACAGAAAATTAAGCCTGAGAATGAGGATATCTTTATTCCCAAACCTATGGGAGTATTCTACTTGTCACATCCAGAGGTGATTCTTGCCTTCAATACTTGAGTGGCATTTGCAAGTCTGTTTTTCTTTTTTTTTTTTAATTTTTTTTTTTGCAAGTCCGTTTTTCAAAGTTCAAAGCAAAACAAAATAAAACAAAATTAATATGGACTTAAAACATACGTTCACTTTCAAAGGACAATAAACTAATTAATTATCAGTTCCTCGATATACTTTGTGACAAAAGAAAAGCATCCTTCTACCACATAATTCAGTCTCATGTTATTGACTTTCAAAGTAAAGTTGGCAACAAGTAAACACTAATTAAAATATATTTTAAAAAATTGTCCAGTTACCTAAAGGAAAGGACATATTATAGTGGCATGATGAGGTAAGCAGCACAGAATAAAATGGGAATGAATTTACTTTGGCTGTGTGTCCTTCAAAATGCTAAAAACAACTTTAATTCCTGTTTCCTTTTTAAAAATTGGAACAAAAATGCTTGCTTCAAAAGCTAGCAAAAAGGTTTTACGGTTTAACTTATATTTATAAAGATATAATGGAATTAATTAAAAGCTATACAAATGATAGTTATAATTGAGATAATATAGTCAAATCCCAATTTTAATGTTTTGATTTAATCTATTCCTTTCAATACACTGTTGCATCAAGATATTATGTATGAAGACTTTGTATATTATTTCCTAAAATATCCTTAGTGTTTGATGTTAATTTGTTTTATATCCAGGAAACAATTTTACCGTTGGTTTTACTATGCAGTATAATTTTAGTGTGCATTGTAAAATGCTAACTACCTATCTTACTTCTTACCAAAGTCTTCTATTTTCCAATGATATAGCTCACTCTTTTTACTTACAAAGCTTTAATCTGACTTTTCTTTTTCCACATATTTCTTTGTGGAAATTTCTGAGTTGAGAAATTTGAGGGGTTAAGAAATGTGAAATTCACCTTCTTTTCACTGAGATTTTAAATTCCTTACAAATGCTTCAATTTAAAGAGTATTTTGTGGAGGGCTAAATTATAAACCTAATTCATGGTTAGCAGTTATATGCCTCTCTCCCTTTGTTGTTTTCTTTAATACTGGATCAGTATACGAATGAATTCTAATTTAACCACATGTCATCACATAATTAAATGTATTACATAATGTAAAAATTAAAATTTAGTTTAGTATTTATTACCTAGAAAAGTCTGCATTAGTAAAATGTTTTATTCAAAAATTGAAGATGTTAATAAAAATTAATTGAATGTCAATCTTTTCCTTATTTTTGTGTTATAATGAATCTGATCTTACCATACTAAAATATGTACTAGTTAGCCACTATAATTCTGTGTAAAATATTGTACCAAAATGTATTGGTTACAACAGCAAGCCTTTTCTTATGCATATTTGTTCTGCAATTTATTTGTGCTTAGTCTCAGCTGGACTCCAGTCAAAGATACTACTTTTAATGTAATTCAGGTAGGCTTATTTAAGCAATTTATGGATGTCAGATCTTCTCAGAGTGTGTAAATTTTACTGCACAAGCTAACGCAGCTATAAACAGAAGCTGCTAATATAGAGATCCCCTGCTCATGACAAAATCTCCAGGGAAAAATCAACACACCATAAAAAAAATTTAAATCTATTGTTCACATACAGTTAGCTCAAATTCCATGGGTTAAAACTTTTATAAAAGTCTTATAGTTAAGAAAAAGTGAGAGTATTAGAAATATGAACCCCATCCTAAGGGAGGGGGGTGGAAGGTTAAGAAATATTGCTGATATTACATCGATATCAATCTTTCACATTCTGTCTTGTTAAAAAATTATCTTCTCTCAGGCATGTAAGCCTGTATGCAATTACAAACTTATCAAGATATGCTAAACATCTTATTCACTAACGGCATTTGATATGTTGATTTACATTTTCTATACTAGAATTGGCTTCTTCTATTTTTATTTTTTATTTTTTGAGAGATCAACAGTTTCACTTTTATTTATAGAAGAGTCAGAAATTCTAGAGAATAGCAAGCATATTTCCTCAAAGAGTTGTTCTGTTTTCCTGTTTCCTTTTATTTCTTTTATACTTTCACAGTAAAAGTAACCCTCAGGAATGTTATTAATCATCCTAGTATACATTAAATAGATTTCTCTTCATAGGTTACAAGGTTACATAGCATCTTCCCATCTTAAAGTGTTATATCTTAAAAAAATTTATTTTAGATTAAATTTATAGTTAGTGATTACTTTACTAAGTGTATCACTATATGTACTTGGTGCAGTGGGTAATTGTCTGGTACCATGGTCCTCAGAGCATTCAGTTCCTAACTTTATAACAGAAGGCCTTGTGTGTGAATAAGCAACTCCAGCTGGTGGCATGTGGGAGGATCCAGCCACACGTGGATGGTATGTATGTAATGGTTATTTAGAATAACAGTGGCCGCCATCGTTCTGAGCTTTCCTTACCTCTGTCTGCTCCGTTCATCTCTCCTGTAGTAAGTAAGGCAAGATCTCACACTCTAATCTTCCTCAGTCCTGGGCTGTTAACATGGACTTTGATCTGAAATGTTTATCCTTTCTGTTTTATTTGTAGAAGGTGTCATCACATGTTGAAGTATCAACTGTTATATTTTTTCCTCTCGACTACTTATTTTTTCTAGACTTGGCTTCTTTTAAAGAGAAGACTGAAGACTAGGAAAGACAATTTAGATGTTCTTCACAAAACCAGTGAGAAAGAGTGTCAATAATTATAATATATATTCTAATTCAAAACATAGAATAATAAAAGGGACACAAACTAACATTATTTTAATATCTATTTTAAAATTAGAGTCGGTAATTATTTTAGTTTTCCAATTCTGAAGGTGGGGACAATTTCTTGACTAATTTCTGCTTGTGTTGAGTTGCATCCTAAAGAATTTCTCTTTGTAACTTTGGACTTTCCTGGTTAGAGTGGCCTTCCCTTTTTATTATCTTTGCCATATTTGAAGATAAAATTGAAGAATATGTGATTACTGACAACTAAGTAGTTCTTTCAAAATGTCTTCAGACAGTGGACTTACAAGTTCTTTTACATTAAGTTCATTCATAGTCTTTTTTGCCAATATAACCATTGTAGATTTTTTTTATACGTCCAGTCAAGTCAATGTGCCAAAAGTCTACTCCATGTTCTCCACTCAATCAAAAATATTTGACTTATATCACTAGAAAAGTAAGGTAACCAAAATACAATATACTTAAATTTCTTACTCAAAGAAATTTTAATGAGAATTTCTGAAAGGCAGACATGAAATTTTACTTAGGAAACCACAAGTAAAAAACTCTTTGAGAGTATGAATTCTACTATTTGGGGTAACAAAGCAAATTTCATTACCTATGAAAAATCTAAGTATTTCAAGGTGGAAATCATTTGTTTTTAAAGCCCTGTATCTTCATAGAGGCACAAAATAACCTTCATTTTTATTTCTATTTCAATATTTTAAGGAATATTTTAGTACCTTTGCTGTTCAATTTATAACTTAAGCTTATCACCTTTAAATTATGGTATATAAAATTGCCTACAATGTTCTAGAATTTATCAGCATATGACTCAATATAGCATGACTACTAAAATATACTCTTTGTACTCTAATCAAGCAGTTTAACAATGCGTTAATAATTATATTAACTTTAGAATTGGCTTTCATTTGGTAGATAGAGAAATGTAAAGATATATCTTCTTGTTTCAATTAAATTTAAGCATTTTAATAGTTTAATATAGCCAATATGTATGATCACTTTCTTTAAAAAGTTAGGTCCCAGAGTTCATGCTCATTCTCTCTCTCTGTCTTTCTCTCTCTCTTTCTTTTGCCTTGTGTCTCTTTCTTTGTGCTTTCTCCCTTTTCTCTATCCACACACATAGACATAAACAAACTAATATAGTGGTTTCTATTACAAAAAGAATTTATGTTAATATAATGCAGCTGAATTATGAACACAATTTTTTGATAACTCACTGTCAATTAACATACCAAAATTTTCATTTTTTTCTCTTTTTAGTATTTTTTAATTGAAACAGAATATGGTACATATTAATTTGGCAAAATGTGATGTTTTGATATATTCGTACTTTGTATAATGATAAAATCAGGGTAATTAGCATATATATCAGCTCATATATTTATCTTTCTGGTGAGAAGATTCAAAGTTCTACCTTTTAGCTATTTTGATATATGTGATGCATTATCATTAACTACAGTTTTTCTACTGTGCATATGGAACACCAGAAATTATTCCTCTTACCTGACTCTGTGTACCCTTCCTTATCCTTTCCCATCCTTCCCTGCCCCTTACCATCCCAGCCGCTGGTAACCACTATTCTATGTTTTTCCCTTATGGGATCAACTTTCATAAAGTTTACATATGAGTGAGATCATGTGGTATTTGTCCATCAGTGTTTGTATTATTTCACTTACCATATGGTTCTCTAGGTTCATCCATGTTGTCACAAATGGATGGATTTTATCATTTTCTTCATTCCATTGTGTGCATATACCACAACTTTGAGCCTTTCATCTGTTAACAAACATGTAGACTGATCTCTTATCTTCCTATTTTGAATATCACAGAGATGAACATGGGAATGGAGATAACTCTTTGAGATACTGATTTCGTTTCCTTTGGTGGTATACCTTGTAGTGGAATTGTTGGATAATATGATGATTCTATTTTTAAATTTTTATAGAAACTTCAAACTGTTTTCCACAATGGCTGCTGTAATTTTCATTCCCTCCAACAATGTATCAGAGTTCTCTTTTCTCCACTTGTTCGCCAGCATTTTAAAAAAAAAGATAATAGCCATTCTAACTGGAATGATGTGATATTTCACTGTGGTTCTGATTTGCATTACTTGATGATTAATAAAGGTGAGCATTTTTGATATAACTGTTACCTATTAATATTTGTATGTTTTCTTTTGGTAAATGCTTTTTGAGGTGTTTTAACCTATTTTTTAATCAGTATATTTGGGTTTATTGATTTGTGTTTTAAACAATACAATTTTTTTCACTTACGCCTCTGGAGGTCATAAATCTGAAACATACCTCACTAAATCAGTATGTCAGTGGGCCGCATTCCTTCCAGACCCTCAAGGGGAGTAATTTGTTTTCTTCCCTTTCCAGGTTCTCTCTGTTACCTGAACTCTTTGGCTTTTTTTCCCTTCCCTCATCTTCAAAAGAATTGTTAATGTTATGGCCTCTTCAAATATTTCTGACTGTTATTTTCCTGCCCCCTTCTTTCACTTTTAATGATACCTATGATTACCTTGGTCCTGTGCAGAATATCCACATGTCATGAAGAGAAACAAATGTAAGAGCAGAAAGAACATTTTTCACAGAACATTTCACAGTTCTGCTGTGTTCTAGTTCAACCAGAGAGAAACTAAAGGCTTTCATTACAGGTAAATCACCAAAGCGACATACATTCAAGAACCTGAAGCTCAAAGACTTCCCCATCACTTGGAGATCAAATGATGACTGTCATGGATGACTGGTGCCCTGTTTGAGAAGTAGGTAAGGGGTACGGAACAATAAATGAAGAAGAAACAATCTACTTACTATAGACAACTGTAATGGCCACTGACAAACATGACCCATGCGACAAATGTGATGCTGAAATATCTGCCTCCACAGATGACCTCAAACTAATGTAACCTCTTCACCAAAGTATCACCAAACATTTACAATGCACTAGAGAGCCCAACTTCTGCACTAGATCCTTACTAAGTCACAAACCTGTGGTTTGTCTGGGTAAGCAACTTCATTCATGCATCAGTGAATGCTCTGGAGCTTTCTTCTGAATTAGTTCTGCTTGGAATAAAGTTTAGCCAGAAATGGTAGAAAAGGGCTTCCAGAAAGTTGGATTTGTCACAACCCGGGAACATTATCCTTTGGCCACATCAGGTAGTCCATCTTCCATGGCATAATTTAAAACAGTAGATTTAGAAGATTTGTTGCAATGGTTGATGAGGTGGCAACCTGTAGTGAGTCTGACCCATGAACAATTTTCCAAAAATTATTAACCGAAGTACAGACTAGTGAAGTACAAACTTGTATAAAGGAGCTGGTGAAGTAGAAGAAGCCAGTGAGGATGAAACAGAAATTGCAGAGACTGCATAAGAAGGGAATGGCATGCATTTGGTAAAGTATTTGCTGTAGAAAAATGTCTAGGTATGTTGAGTGGTATAGATAGCATTAAGAATGCTTTCTCCTTAATGTACACAGCTATCATTCACTAATCAAAAAAAAAAAAAAAAAGAATGTTTTCTCCCTTTGGCATTTGTAGTAAGATTAAGAAAGAGACAAAGATTGACTCTTTTTTTTTTTTGAGAAAAACAATTAAACTATGAGCAAACAGTAAATGCTGAGTTTGTATGGTACTGTATGTACAATTTTCCTGTGTTTAGATTATGTATGATTTCATACAATATTCTCTAATAAAAGCCATACAGAGAAGTAGAGTACATGTACATATGTAAATTGATGCCTCCTACGTGTTCTTTTTACTTAAGCTTCCTTTGGCTATATGGGGCCTTTTCTTGTTCTGTAAGAAAGGTAGAATTACTTTTTCTAGATCTGCCAAAACTAATGTTTGTATTTAATAGGGATTATATTGAACCTGTATTTATCCAAAGGGGTCAGGAAAGCATTTTATGAAAAAGACACCTGCCCTTGAATGTTTTAGCATAACAATTCACAAATGCAAACGTGTAGAAACAACCCATGTGCCCATCAGTACATGAATGAAATAATAACTTGTGGTGTATGTGGCCATGAAGTCCTACTTAGGCATAAAAAATGGGGAACTAATACCTTTTGTATTAACCTACATGCAACTGGAAACCACTAATTCTTTGTGAAAAATCACAGGAATGGAAAGATAAATACCATATGTACTCACCATTAAATTGGAACAAATCCATGAACATTCATGTGCTCATATGGAAATAGCATCAAAAATCAATGGATGGGGAAAGGGGGATGGATATATTCACACCCAATGGATACAGTCCACACTAACTGGGTGATGTCCACACTTATAACTTTGACTAAAATGGTATAAAAGAAATTTATGTAACCAAAATGTTTGTACCCCTAAAATATTCTGAAATAATTTTTTATCAAATATCTTCCCATTTTGCTTTAAAAATATGATCTCTGTCTCCTTAAGTTGAGACCAAACGATCTTTCCTCACTATGTTACAGCTGTATCAGTCTTCTTCTTGCTCATCAATTAAGTCTGTCTCATTTCCATTTCTTCCGCTTTCTTTTTATTGTTTCCTCTTCATGGAAAATTATATCCTTGGGACATTTACATGAGTGCTTCTTCCATCATTTAATCTTTAGCTTACCTGGTGCCTCATTTTTTTTCCGGTCATTCTAAGAAAAGTAACTACCCAGTCACTAGTTTTTAGGTTAATTTATCATACTATCACTTACTGTGAAATTTCATATTGATTCATGTTTTATATATTTCATTTTCTGCCTCCATAACCTCCCACATACATACTTAAAAAGAAAGCTTCATAGAGGTCAATAACTTGTATATCTTGTTCAATGATGCATCCTCAGTGCTTAATACAATGATCAACAAAATATAGAGAAATAATAATAAATATTTTCCTAAGTAAATATTGGCAAATGGTCAACTGCATAACTAAAATAATGAATGAACAATTAAATTTCCCAGAAACAAGACCAACCTACAACTTCATAAGAATTTTGTTACTTTGACTTTAAAAAAATTATGTACCATTAGTTTAGTAATTAAAGTGTGCCAGATATTAGTAATAACATTTAGTTCAGTTGGGAATAACCTATGAGGAAGGTACTATCATCTTTATATCTCAGGAAGCAGTTAGAGAGTAGTTAATATATTTGTAAACATATTTCCATTTCATTTTGAATTAGATAACTTAAAATCACTATTGTACTGTAGTTGTTTTAAATTCCCAACTTAAATGATTGAAATTAAAAAGCTCACATATTTACACATAGTTTTCAAGAATCTCATTTTATGTCAGTGTCATTGATAAATATACCCAGCTTTTAATTTCTAGGATATTCTTGTATGATGGCATGGTTTCAGCTTTGCAACATCATAAAAATATAAAAACACATTATAAGGAAAACAAAACACACTTCTAAAATGATGAAATGTGAAATATCCTTTAGCGTCTGTGTCTTTACTACTATGGCTGTAACTATTCAAGTGGTCATTAGAGATTCCATCAAGCTCATACTTCATCTTGACAGGTTAACCTTAGCGTATCAATATAAAAATGGATAGGCCATAAAAACAATAAACAGCCTTTCAAACAACCACATATTTAACTTGTTTCCTTAAAAAAAGAAAAAAATATATAAAATCGTCACTTATCGAGATCAAAAAGAGATCTTCACACCACTAAAAAATTATAATAATTAAAACTTGTAATATATATCAGCCAATGGCATAGGTATTAGCATTATTAACCATGAAAGTCTCATTTAACAAATAATTTAACATTAAAATATAGACCTGCCATTTGATCCTGCAATTCCTCTTCTAGGAGTATATCCAAAAGACCAAAAATAATTTGGCAATAAAATATTTGCACCAGATTATTCATTGCAGCTCAATTCATTATTGCCAAGTCATGGAAGAAGCCCAAGTGCCCATTGACCCATGAATGGATTAATAAACCATGGTATATGTATACCATGGAATACTATGCAGCATTAAAAAATGAAGCCTTTACCTCTTTTATGTTTACATGGATGGAGCTGGAAAATATTCTTCTTAGTAAAATATCTCAGGAATGGAAAAAAATCCAATGCACTCAGTACCACTGTGAAACCAATTTATAATCACTCACACTTGCATATGAAAAATCAAACACAGCTGTAGCCAATGATGAAGGAGTGAAGCGGAAAGAGAAGGGAAGGGAGGAGGGTGGGTCGATAGAAGGAGAGTTGGTAGGGCGACCACACACACCTATGGAGCATATTGCAAGTACAAGTTGGATCTATCAGTTGTAGAGCATAAATGTCTTAATCCTGTTGTAGGGTAAAAGTGGTGAAGGCTACATTGCTTAATAGGATGTAAACATGCCAGTTTGTACAAATAATCATCACACTGAATCCGGTAACGGCATAAATGTATTCATGATCTATGTATGAAAGACTTAATAAATAGAAAATAAATTACCAGCTCATCCACAATTTTGCTGTTATGACAAAAAAAAAAAGAATTAAAAATTACATTGTTTTTCAAATAGGTAATATTGTATTGTAATTTAAATATTAAAAATAACGTGGTTCCCAAATGTATGTTGTGATGCCAATAAAAGCCTCAGTGAGAATACAATGTGACCTAGACTTAAAATTTATAGAAAATTTTCACTTATCTGTTTTTACAGATAGTTTTCACAATTTATTATTACAGCATAAATCATATTATGTTTAACATACCCTGATTTTCAAGAAGTCAACTCATATCGAAGTTTAAAAGAATTACACATGCCACTGTACTTCTCCCAAATGCATTTCTGTATATAAAAGTAAATACTGAACATTCAGGTAATAAATGAATCATTAATCAGTAACAAATATTTATTAAATGTTTAATATCAACAAGGCACTGTTACCAGAGAGAAATTATTATATAAAGCAGATATAATAACAGATTTTATGAAGTCCAAGTTCTGGTGTGACAGATAAAATTATGATGTTTCCTCTTTTATTCTTTAAAAAATCATTTTATATTTATATACTTATCAGCAATTCTCTATGTGTGTGTATGTATATATATATATATTTATTTAATATGTGCTATGTAGCTCAGTATAAATAACAGAAGCTCAAGAAAAACCTGCCTAGATTTGTTTCCAGATTTTGCCACTTATTAGCTCTGCAATCTTGAGCAAATCCCATAAATTTCTCCATGGTTCAGTTTTCTCATCTATTATAAATGCCTGTACCTACATCATGGAGTTATAATGAGAATTTATATATACAAGTCGTCCCTCGTTTGCACACAAAATGGGTTCCAGAAGTTTGTTCTTAAGTTGAATTTGTATGTAAGTTGGAACAATCACATTTACCAATTCCCTATAAGAGTTTCCATTTGTAAGTGCAAGTCGTATATCAGTAAGCTGTTTTAATTCGGGAACTTACTATAATATCCATTTGTCAGTGCAAGTTGTATGTAAGTTGGATGTTTATAACTTGGGGACTATCTGATGGTTAGAACAATATTTCACATGAAGAAAATAACAATAACTATTAGCTGTGATAATAGCATTATGTACTTCTTTGATTTAACAGTATACCTTAAAGAGTTGTACTTTTGCCATATCAGATTACTGCATATACAGATTTTTAACAGCAATGAAATACTTCTACTTGATAGATGCTCCATCTTTTTATTTTATCATTTCTTTTTAGGTTTGTTTGATATAAAAACAATGGAAGAATGGACACCTTTGTACACTTTTCTACATATGTGAGAAATCTACTGACATTACTGGAATGCATAGTTTAGAAATTTATGGTATGCAATATTGTAATGAACAGCCAAATACCTCAAATATTTATGTTTCTATTGGCAGAAATATAACAGATCTTTTTTTCTGCATTATATTTTTTACATCACTTTTTAATCTTAAGGGACAGAGGATGTAGAGTACAGATTGAATAACCCTTATCTTAAACACTTGCAACAAGAAATGTTTCGGATTTTGGAATTTTTGGACTTCTAGAATGTTTGTGTACCCATAATGAGATGTCTTGGAGATAAGACCTAAGTCTAACCAGCAATTGTTTTAGTTTATATGCATATTTTATACATAGCCTGAAAATAATTGTATAAAACATTTTTTAATACTTTGGGCTTGAAACACAGTTTGCATACATTGAACAAACAGAAAGCAAAAGTGTCATTATCTTGACCACCCATGTGGATAATCTGTGGTTACTTGACTTCACTATGTATAAGTTACCAATCATTTCCTGAAACTTACTAATATATAAATACTAAACCATAAAAAAATGATATAGCATGACTACAGTGAAAAAATATTGTATTCAGATAACTAAGCATTATAGTAGCATCACCAGAGTAGATCTATCCACTGTTAAACAACAGCAACAATAAACATCAGCAGGTTTTCAGTCTCCAGCTATGATGCTGTGCTTTGATTAAAGTTACTGGTACACTGTAGTTTATGTTTTTAGGTGAAAAAATATCAAATGTTGTTGAGGGAGTAGGAGGTGGGTCCTCTAGCATTCTGCTGGATGGCTTTTTAAAATATTTCCTTGATAATGATCTACTTTATTTACAATGGATTTGCCCTTAGATCTCTTTAATTTTACAAACTAACATGACTCCTTGTTTCTCACAGTTGTCACCGAGTCTATCTTCCTTACAGAAAGCATGAACTACTGGTACAAAATGTTTGTGAAAACAATCAGAAAAGATGTGATCCATGACTTTTTGTTAGAATAACAGTAGCAAGGATGTTTGAAAAGAGCAAGGATGCAGGCTTTTTTCTCTCATTTCAAATTTATGCTTAAGTGTGTCTGCTGCTTTAGTACAACCTGGTAACAGTTATTTGGCCACTGGCATCCTTAATTCCTGTAGTGGCTGTTCATCAGCTGTAGTTCTTGTCTTTCTGGGACACAGACATAGCTATGTTTCATCAGTATTATAGACTTGTTCTAGTATCAGATTTTTATTAGTGATAACCTTGGCAGTCATCAGTGAATTTTTTCACCGATTCACAAGCAGCAGCTTCTTTATCACGACAAACCTTTAAAAATTTAAAGCTGTGCCTTGTCTTAAATTCAACCAGCCTGTTAAATATTTACAGATCCCTTCAGTTTACAGTTTGTCAAATTATGACTTTGCTTATTTCTTGACCAACATACCAGTAAGTGGCATGTGCTCACTCTGATGCTGACAGATCTGCTCTTCCAATACATGCTTCAGGTAGTCATTGTTGTGGCTCAAGCGGCTGAGGCACCAGCCACATATACCTGAGCTGGCAGGTTCGAATCCAGCCCAGGCCCACCAAACTACAATGATGGCCGCAGCCAAAAATAGCCAGGCATGTGGTAGGCGCCTATAGTCCCAGCTACTTGGGAGACGGAGGCAGGAGTATTGCTTGAGCCCAGGAGTTAGAGGTTGCTATGAGCTGTGATGCCACTGGATGACAGGATGTCTACTCAGGGTGACAGCTTGAGGCTTTGTCTTAAAAAAAAAAAGAAAAAGAAGATAGTCATCGTTAGCTTTATGCAGTTTTTTAAAACTTCTTATTAACTTCTGTTTATCATTTATTGCAAAGAACTTCTGCAGTGTATCATTCTGTTTCTTCAGGTCATATACAAGGGTCATTCCAACATCATACCATTCTGTAAGATGTTTCACACCTACATCACTGTATAGATTTTTTAACAGCTTGATAGATTTTTTAACAGCTTGACTTTCTGCACTATAGATAAACATAAATACTTCTTCCTTTTCTTATCACTGTTAATAAGAGGAGTAGCTGCAGCCCTTTTTACCATTACAAAAACATCTTTCCACCACAGGGTGGAGAATAATCACCCCTACTCAACAAAGAGTGACTAATCTTAGTGCCCTATGGGAAACTACTGTTGGTCCATCTCATTGCAGATATGCCATTTTAATACTCTTGTGGATATGCTAGTGCGTAGGAATCTGGGTGTGTGTGTGGAAAAGACATATAGGAGTTGAAAGTACTGGGAGAGCGTTTTTGTCCTCCGGGATGAGGCATAAACTGTGTGTTGTGCACCTGCATTTTGACCCTGACTCATCTCACATGGTCAGATGTGGAATTTTCCACTTGTGTCATCAGGTTTGGGGTTTTGGAGAACACTGGATTTGGGATGTTGGAGGATGGGTGCTCAATCTGTATATATACAGCTTTGCATTTTCTTTTTCAGTGAGGAATGATTAACAAAACAATCGTAAAGACTGTTTTAGAGATTTTCATGTGAACATACAAGGTTGGATAGTTAAGTGTACGGACTCTTCCTAGAAAAATTGCTCCATATCTCCTTGTGGAATATCACTACAGTTGGCCTCCAAGTATTCCCCTTGGGAAGCTGTGCACCAATGCCTGCCTTAGTCCACTTTTCAAAGCAATTTTGGAGCTCTTTTTCTGGAATGGTCATCAGAGGTTTTTGGATATGAGGTCTGACAATTAAGTTCACAAGTACATCCCATCAAAAGAAACAGTCCTCTGAGGAGTTGATTAGGCACGGGCATAGGTATATAGCTTCTCCAGGGGTTTTTTTTAAAGAATCACCTGTTATAGTGATCCTTATAGGAACAATACCTCATAATTAAAATTGAGATCATTCTCTTTCATTCATAGGACAGGTCAGGTATTGACAAATTTGCTCAATGTTTTCTTTCCTGGAAAAGTCTTTATTTCTCCTTTATTTGTGCAACTTATTTTTGCAAGATGCAAAATTCTGGTCTGGAAGTTGTGCTGTTTAAAATGAACAATATGGAGTCCCATAAAGGTCATAAAGGAAGAAAGAAAAAGAAATAATAACATATAAAGGAGCTCAAATAAGTTTGACAGCAGGTTTCTTAGTAGAAACGTTACAGGCCAGGAAAGAGTGGCATGACAAAGTGCCGAAAAGAAAAAAAAAACCTTAAAATATTATATCATGTGAAACTATTCTTCAGATATGTTGTAGAAATAAAGATTTTCAAAACAAAAACTGGGTGATTTCATTGAAATGAGACCTGTCCAAAAAGAATTGCTAAAAAGAATTCTATCTGATAGAAAAGGAAATTAGTTAATAATAAACAATTCATCTGCAGGTTTACAACTCACAGTAACAGTATGAACACAAACACAGCATGCTCTATTACTGTGGTTGCTGTGTATAAGTGATTATATGTTGAATTGGAAGACTAATAGACTAACAGAAAATAAAAAGGACATCTTTGTGAGAGATGACAGTATCAAAGATTTGGATGGAAACAATAATAATTGAAAAGCAAGACTGGTGGAGTTAAATAACATAATGTGTTAGATTTCTCTTTGATTTTTTATTTTGTTTGTTTATAAACATGATTTTAGTTAGTTTAAGATAATTGGTTATAAAATGTTTTTTTGAAGAAAAAGGAAGGAAGAAAGGAAGGACTTGAGAAAGAAGGAGAGAACCCCAAAACACAATATGGCAGTTTGAAGTCCTTTCCTATCACTGATGACATGGAATGTGAGTGGCCTAAACTCCCTAATCAAAGGACAGAGTGGCTGAATGGATTAAAAATCAGGTGCCAATGAGATGTTTACTGCAAGAACCTCATTTCGCTACAGACACATAGATTGAAAAGAAAGGGATTAAAAAAGAGATACTTCATGTAAATGGAACCAAAAGAAAAAAGAGAAAGACAAGCAAAAGTAGTTATACATCTGTCTGGTAAAATAGATTTAGGGATACATCTGGGAAAAGACACACAGAAGATCATACAATTATAAAAGGGTTAACTCAGCAAGAAGATACAATAATCCTAAAAATATACATATCAACACTGAAGCCCGAAGATAAACATGAATAAAGCAGATATTGTTAGCCCTAAAGAGAGAAATATAGATATCAATAATCAATGGAGACTGCCCCCTTCATGTCACATTGGACAGATTGTCCAGATATAAAATCAGCCATGAAATACTGGACTTAATTTCCGTGTGGAACCAATTGGGTTTACCACAGAAAGTTGTTTCATACAATAATTGCAGAATACATGTTTTTCTTCACAGCTCATGAATTATTCCCAATGATAGATCATAAGTTAGGCTACAAAAAAAAATCTCAGAATATCCAACTATTTGAAATAATACCAAATAGTTTGAAACTAAAAATCAAAAAGAAGAGGAACATTGGACAATATACAAGAACATGGAAATTATACAATATCTGCCTGAATGACCAGTGGGGCAATGAAGAGATTAAGAAGGAAATCAGAAATTTTTTCAAAACAAATAAAAATAAAAAAATATCATATCAAAACCTATGGGATACAGTAAAAGCAGTAACAAAAGAAACATATATAGCACCTATATCAAAAAAGTAGAAAAACTTCAAATAAACCATCTAATGAAGCATCTTTTAAAAAGTATAAAAACTAAAGGAAACCAAATCCCAATTAACAGAAATAAAAGAAACAATAAAATCAGGTTAGAAAAGGTTGAAACTGAAACAAAAAATATTTTAAAAAATCAATTAAAAATATGTAAATTTTAAAAAATATTAACAAAATAGACACACCAGTGGCCAAATTAATGGGAAAAGATAGACGACTCAAATGTAATCAGAAATGAAAAAAGAGACACTACACCTGATATTGCAGAAATCCAAAGGATAGTTGGAAAATGTTATGACCAACTGACTTTACTGCTGAATTCTACTAAGCATTCATAGAAGACCAATACCCATCCTACTTAATCTATTCAAAAAATTGGGGTGAAGGGGATACACCAAAAGTCATTCTACAATGCCTCTATCACCCTGATGCCAAAGCCAAAGATAGAAGAAAACAGCAAAACCATAATTCAGTGATCTGATGAACACAGATGCAAATAGCTTTGACAGAATCCTATCAAAATGAATTCAATAACACATTAAAATTTATTCATTATGATCATTCATCCCTGGATGAATCCATCAGGATGATACATCATAACAACAGAACAAAGGACCGAAACCATATGATCATTTCCATTGATGCTGAAGATGCAATTGAGGGAATTCAACATCCCTTCATGATAAAGACTCTCAATAAACTGGCTACAAAAGGAATTTACCTCAACATGTTAAAAGCCATGTATGAGAGCTCCACAGCTTGTATCATACTGAGTGGAGGAAAGCTGAAAGCCTTTTCCCTAAGATCTGGAATAAGACAAGGAGGCTCATGTTCACTCCTATTACTCAGCATGATACTGGACATTCTGTCTACAGCAATCAGACAAGAGAAAAAAATAACAAGCATCCACATAGAAGGGGAGGAAGTTAAATTATTCATTTTTGCAGATGATATTATCTTATATCTAGAGAAAACTGATGATCTCATCCAAATATCAGAACTGATAAATAAAATAAAATGGTAAGATAAAACAATCAATAAAACCCTGTAGCATTTCTGTATACTAGCAGTAAATAATCTGGAAAGCAAATCAAGAAAGTAATCTTACAATAGCTAAAAATAAAATGAAATACCTAGGAATAAACCTAATCAGAGATGGGAAATATTTCTATAAAGAAATCTATAAAGTATTTATGAAAGAACCTGAAGAACACATCAAAAAATATGTTATTCCATTTTCATGGATTGAAAAATTCAATATTATTAAAATGTCCATACTACTCAAAGAAATTTAGATTCAACACAGTCTCCATGAAAACACCAATTATATTATTCAAATAAATTGAAAAAAATTCCTAAAATTTACATGAGTCAAAAAAGACCCAGAACAGACAAAGCCATCCTAAGGAAAATGAACACTGGAAGAATCGCATTACCTGACTTCAAATTATAATTCAGAGCTATATTAACCAAAACAACATAGTATTGGAATAAAAACAGACACATAAAATAACGGAACAGATTAGCTGATCAAGAAAAAATTCCAACATATATAAGTGAATTTGTCTCTGGCAAAGTTGTCAAGACCATACAGTGGGAAAGGACAATCTCCTCAATAAATGGGATTGAGAAAACGGAAATTCTTGTGCAGAAGAATGAAATTTGACCCTTATCTCTCAAAATATATAAAAATCATTGCAAAATGGACTAAAGACTTAAGTGTAATACCTGACACTTTGAAACTACTAAAAGAAAACTTTTGAGAAGTTGTTGAAGACATTGGTCTGGGCAAGGACTTCTTGGGTAACACCCCGCAAATATAGCCAAGAAAAGCAAAATTGGATAAATAGAATCATATCAAGCTCAAAAGCTTCTGCACAGCAAAGGAAACAACAAAAAGTGAAAAGACAACCCACAGAATGGGAGAAAATGTCTGCAAACTACCAGTCGTGGTTTAATTTTTAGTAGTATTTTAACTACCGAAAATAGCTTGATTAACTACTAGAATATAAGGAGCTCCAACAATGCAATAGAAAAACAAATCTGATTAAAATTGAGGAAATGATAAGAACAGACATTTCTCAAAAGAAGACATACAAAAGGCCAACAGGTTAATGACAAAATGCCTCACATCATTAGTCATCAGAGAAATGTGAATAAAAACTACAAGGAGATATCATTTCAGCCCAGTTAAAATGGCTTTTATTTTTTAAAAAGGCGATTCCTAACACTTGAGAGGATGTGGAGAAAAGGGAAAACTTGCACCCTGTTAGTGGGGATGTAACTTAGTACAAGCACTATGGGGATCATCATGAGGGGGCCTCAAAAAACTAAAAATAGAAATATCATTATGACCCAGCAATCCCACTTCTGGCTGTACATCCAAAGGAAGGGTATTTATATAGAAAAGATAGCTGCACTACCATTTTACTGCACAACTGTTCACTGTAATCAAGACGTGGAATCAACCTAAGTGTCCACAGGGGAGTGAATACACTAAAATGAAATATTATATATCCAGAAAAAAATAAAACCCTGCCATTGGCAACAACATGGACAAAATGGAGAACATATTTTAAGTGAAATAAACAAAGCACAGTAAGAAAAATCTCACATTTTTTTTTCTCATAAGTGGGAGCTAAACATTACAAACAATTCAACTCATGAAGACAGAGAGTGGAATGACTGTTCCTGGAGTCTGGGAAGGGGAGCCGGGAGTAGGATATGAATGGGGGATGGTTAATGGGTGTATAAATATAGTTAGGTACTTAGATAGAATGGAAAATATTTGATAGCACAACAAAGCATCTGTAATCAACAATAAATTAGTACTTTAAAAGAACTAAAAGAATAAAATTATAATGATTTTAACATAAAGAAATGCCAAATGCCTGAAGTGATGGAATCCCTACTTTCCCTGATTTGATTAATTCACATTAAATCCTGTATCAAAATACCATGCATACCCTATAAAGATATACAAGTATTATGTGCCCGTGATAATTAAAAATGAAATATATAAATAAGAGAAATACAATAGTTTCTTTCGAGGCTGCACATTTTAAGAACATGCTGGCTGGGCCAGTATATTTTGAAATGGTTGCTTTTCTACTTCCTATACGGGAAACATGAAATAATTTTTGTCCTACACTCACTCTGAGGATCTAAGACAGCCACTCAAGATAAATCTGACCAAGTGTGAAAATGCTCCTATCTCCGGGTCCCTTGGAATCACTTAAATATCTCATTGACTCATCCACACTGAGCTGCCAGCAATTTATTAATTTATTAATTAATTAATCCATGTCAGGATTTTTGATCCTTTTATTCATCAAAATTTCTATTCATGAATTTCTGCGTGGGTAAGTCGTGATTCTCTGTATCCGACTTGTCTCTACTACTTTGGAGGTTGTGGGTTGTCCTGTCACCTCGTTTCTCTGTGAGATAAAAGAAGAGTCATTTATTCTTCAGTTTGTCCCACTGTTTACTTCTTATCTCCAATTTTTTTGGCAAGTATTTTCACATCAAGAAAACAATTAGGCTCGGTGCCTGTGGCTCAATCGGCTAAGGCGCCAGCCACATACACCTAAGGTGGCAGGTTCGAATCCCCAGCCCGGGCCTGCCAAACAACAATGATGGCTGCAACCAAAAAATGGCCGGGCGTTGTGGCGGGCGTCTGTAGTCCCAGCTACTTGGGAGGTGGAGGCAGGAGACTCGCTTGAGCCCAGGAGTTGGAGGTTGCTGTGAGCTGTGATGCCATAGCACTCTACCCAGGGGGATAGCTTGAGGCTCCGTCTCAAAAAAAAAAAAAAAACAATTAAATAGGCAGAAATGTAGTGTCATGTACCCAGGACTA